>JAMFTG010001923.1:0-52779 GCA_023974075.1 Chaenocephalus aceratus
AATACCTGTACTTTTCTAATTCTTCACATGTTGAACCCAAATACTGTACTGTCTACTTCTAATTGAACTCAAATACCTGTACTTTCTACTTCTTCTCATTTCCCAAACAGCTGGTTCCTTTAGTTTGAATGTGTGTTGGTGTGTGATCATTATTCTTTAGAGTCATGCGTGCCTATTGGTTGGAACACGATCCGTGTATCCATCACTTCCTGGTCTTCTCTAAAGAAGAGGGACCAATGGAAACGTTGTCATGTTGCCGTTGTTCAGCATGGAAAACATCATTAGCTAACAATGACTATTATTGTTCTATTGATATAAAGGGAGGTCAGGTACTCTTTAAAGCAGCTGCTAGTTATGGTACTTTTACTGAAGTACACTTCAAAGCCTCTTTACTTTTACTGAGTAAAGAAGTTTAGTCAGTACTTTTTAAACACGAGTATCTGTACTTCTACTTGAGGAAAGGATGTGTGCACTCTTTCACTCACTTGAGCAGCTCCAGGGTCATGGTGCCTTTGGGCTCGGCCTCCACACTTTTCCCCCAGAACTTGAGTTTGGGGTCGATGGATCCGTGAAACTCGAACTCGTGCTTCAGAGACTGAGCGTGGAAAGCACTGACGGGGGGGTGGTGGCTCACCTGCTCCGAGATCAACTTGTAGCCCTCCTCCTCCCTGTGAGAAACACAAGTGTATTTATTATAGCACCTTTTCACAGAAACAATGCCCCCACTGGACTATAACTCCACACACACTCACACACTCAAATCCAGCACCAGACACTTTTGTTTACGCTGCTCTGGACAATCTTGCACTAATGTACATTCCCAAATATATTGATGTGACTGTTATTTTGTATATATTGATTGTTGTGTTTATATCTTAATGTGTGCAGATGTGTCTGTTGATTATAGGATATTAGGGGTGGGGGAAATAATCGATGCAGCATAGTACTTTGCGTGGCGATATTGTATCGATACACGGACGACAGGTATCGATATTTTATAATATAAACTGTAGCTTATCCCTCCGAAAGACGGTTAAACATAAACATAAGACATTTACATAAACTATTCATATTGCAATATGAACCATGTGATTTACAATATCGCAATATATCGTATCGCAATACTTAGCATATCGTAGAATCGCAATACTATTGTATCGTGGCTTAAGTATCGCGATAGTATCGTATCATGGCTTAAGTATCGCAATAGTATCGTATCGTGGCTTAAGTATCGCGATAGTATCGTATCGTGGCTTAAGTATCGCAATACTATTGTATCGTGGCTTAAGTATCGTGATAGTATTGTATCGTGGCTTAAGTATCGCAATACTATCGTATCGTGGCTTAAGTATCGCGATACTATCGTATCGTGGCTTAAGTATCGCGATAGTATCGTATCGTGGCTTAAGTATTGCGATAGTATCGTATCGTGCCTTAAGAATCGCAATACTATTGTATCGAGGCTTAAGTATTGCAATACTATTGTATCGAGGCTTAAGTATCGCAATACTATTGTATCGAGGCTTAAGTATTGCAGGCTTAAGTATTGCAATACTATTGTATCGAGGCTTAAGTATTGCAATACTATTGTATCGAGGCTTAAGTATCGCAATACTATTGTATCGAGGCTTAAGTATTGCAATAGTATTGTATTGTGGTTTAAAAATCGCAATACTATTGTATCGAGGCTTAAGTATTGCAATACTATTGTATTGTGGTTTAAGAATCGCAATACTATTGTATCGAGGCTTAAGTATTGCAATACTATTGTATTGTGGTTTAAGAATCGCAATACTATTTTATCGAGGCTTAAGTATTGCAATAGTATCGTATCGTGGCTTAAGTATCGCAATACTATTGTATCGAGGCTTAAGTATCGCAATACTATTGTATCGAGGCTTAAGTATCGCAATACTATTGTATCGAGGCTTAAGTATCGCAATACTATTTTATCGAGGCTTAAGTATTGCAATACTATTGTATCGAGGCTTAAGTATTGCAATACTATTGTATCGAGGCTTAAGTATCGCAATACTATTGTATCGAGGCTTAAGTATGCAATACTATTGTATCGAGGCTTAAGTATCGCAATACTATTGTATCGAGGCGTAAGTATTGCAATAGTATTTTATTGTGGTTTAAGAATCGCAATACTATTGTATCGACGCTTAAGTATTGCAATACTATTGTATCGAGGCTTAAGTATAGCAATACTATTGTATCGAGGCTTAAGTATTGCAATAGTATCGTATCGTGGCTTAAGTATCGCAATACTATTGTATCGAGGCTTAAGTATTGCAATACTATTGTATCGAGGCTTAAGTATTGCAATACTATTGTATCGAGGCTTAAGTATCGCAATACTATTGTATTGTGGTTTAAGAATCGCAATACTATTGTATCGAGGCTTAAGTATTGCAATACTATTGTATCGAGGCTTAAGTATCGCAATACTATTGTATCGAGGCTTAAGTATTGCAATACTATTGTATCGAGGCTTAAGTATTGCAATACTATTGTATTGTGGTTTAAGAATCGCAATACTATTGTATCGAGGCTTAAGTATTGCAATACTATTGTATCGAGGCTTAAGTATCGCAATACTATTGTATCGAGGCTTAAGTATTGCAATACTATTGTATCGAGGCTTAAGTATTGCAATAGTATTGTGTTGTGGTTTAAGAATCGCAATACTATTGTATTGAGGCTTAAGTATCGCAATACTATTGTATCGAGGCTTAAGTATTGCAATACTATTGTATCGAGGCTTAAGTATTGCAATAGTATTGTGTTGTGGTTTAAGAATCGCAATACTATTGTATTGAGGCTTAAGTATCGCAATACTATTGTATCGAGGCTTAAGTATCGCAATACTATTGTATCGAGGCTTAAGTATCGCAATACTATTGTATCGAGGTTTAAGTATCGCAATACTATTGTATCGAGGCTTAAGTATCGCAATACTATTGTATCGAGGCTTAAGTATCGCAATACTATTGTATCGAGGCTTAAGTATCGCAATAGTATTGTATCGTGGCTTAAGTATCGCAATACTATTGTATCGAGGCTTAAGTATTGCAATACTATTGTATCGAGGTTTAAGTATCGCAATACTATTGTATCGAGGCTTAAGTATCGCAATACTATTGTATCGAGGCTTAAGTATTGCAATACTATTGTATCGAGGTTTAAGTATCGCAATACTATTGTATCGTGGCTTAAGTATCGCAATACCATTGTATCGTGGCTTAAGTATTGCAATACTATTGTATCGAGGCTTAAGTATTGCAATACTATTGTATCGAGGCTTAAGTATCGCAATACTATTGTATCGAGGCTTAAGTATTGCAATAGTATTGTATTGTGATTTAAGAATCGCAATACTATTGTATCGAGGCTTAAGTATAGCAATACTATTGTATTGTGATTTAAGAATCGCAATACTATTGTATCGAGGCTTAAGTATTGCAATACTATCGTATCGTGGCTTAAGTATTGCAATACTATCGTATCGTGGCTTAAGTATCGCAATACCTGATTGATTCCCACCCCTATAGGATATACATATTTGTATAATTGTATTTTTGTATTCGGGATTGTTGGAAACGTTATTTCGATCCGTCTGTGCACACAAACTGAAAGATTGACATTAAAGTTCACTTTGAAATAGAATAGAAGTTAAAATTGAGACCACAGAAACACAATAACAACATGGAGGCAGAAATGTAAGGTCAACAGAAAAACAAAACACAGACCGCGTGGAGTCCCGAAAGGAGCAACCACAAGAGCAGAGCACATCACACACGTCTCAAGTAGTAACAGAAGCCAATGGGTTAAAAACATGAGATAATGTTCTATAAAGTGTTAAGAAGTGCTCTCTGATACCTCATGAGTTCGTACGTTTCCCCCAGTAAAGGATTAAATGGCTTTCCAGTCCGTTCCCATTGAGATGCTACCGCCGACACAGCAAACGCAGCAACAACCTGTCACACAGCCATTTATATAAATCATTAATAAGCTTTTATGAGACATGAGATAAACAGGGCAACTGTGACCGGTTGCTTGCCAAATAGTGAGCCCACATGTATCTGTACTGCTAAGCCTTATATTGGCTACCTAGCTTGCTTCGTCTCCTTCATCAGCCAGCATCCTTGGTATCTGTTGCTCACTGAGTTGATTCCCCCCCATCCATCTTGATGCATCTCTTATGACCATTTATGAATGAGTTATAACATTCACGATTACCTAATAAGGGCGACTGTGGCTGCCAGGGAGTGCGGTCGTCTTTCAACCAGACGGTTGTGGGTTCGATCCCAGCCCGTGCAGCCAACATGTCGTTGTGTCCTTGGGCGAGATACTTAACCCTGAGTTGCTCCTGAGGCCAACTGTGTGTGAATGTTAGGTCCTAGAGCAGGGGTGTCAAACTCAAGGCCCGGGGGCCACATTCGGCCCGCGACTGTGGCCCCACAAGAGCTTGCAAAGAATATAATATGTTTATTATACGGTTACATGCTACAGAAGCACGTTGCCCATAAACTACATGTCCCACAATGCATCTCAAATATGACTTTTTTCTCGGAATTTGCCTTTTTTTCCTTCAAAATATGCATTTTTTCATAGAATTCCTTTTTCTCAGAATTAGATTTTTATTTCAAAAATGTCACTTCTATTTATTTTTTCTCCAGAATTTGGCTTTTCTTTTTTAAATCATTTTGGGACATACGCACTGAAAAGACTTGCAATTATTTGCCCTAGACTTCTGCTTTCAGACGTAGTTAATTATGAAGTTACCCTATCCGATGATAATCCAATGCAGAGGCAATGATGTAATATAATACATTATTTTATATATATGATATATTTATATATGTATTTTTATATAGTCTTAAAGTTACAACCGGCCCTTTGAGTGCAACCATAATGCTGATGTGGCCCGCGATGAAATTGAGTTTGACACCCGTGTCCTAGAGTAACGTACACTGCTCTGTATGAATGGGTGAATGACATGTAGTATGTAAAGCGCTTTGAGGGGTCTTAAAGACTGGATAAAGGGCGATATAAGTACAGTCCATTTACCATTTACCTAATACACATTTTTCACATGAAAAAGTAAGATGCAACAGAACCAAGCAAAACATTTTAAGTAGCCAATATAGGGCTTAGTCATCTTGCCAAATAGTGAGCCCACATGTATCTGTACTGCTAAGTCTTATATTGGCTACCTAGCTTACTTCGTCTCCTTCATCAGCCAGCATCCTTGGTATCTGTTGCTCACTGACTTGATGCTCGCTAAGTAGCCAATATAACACTTAGTCATCTTGCCAAATAGTGAGCCCACATGTATCTGTACTGCTAAGTCTTATATTGGCTACCTAGCTTACTTCGTCTCCTTCATCAGCCAGCATCCTTGGTATCTGTTGCTCACTGACTTGATGCTCACTAAGTAGCCACTATAACGCTTAGTCATCTTGCCAAATAGTGAGCCCACATGTATCTGTACTGCTAAGTCTTATATTGGCTACCTAGCTTACTTCGTCTCCTTCATCAGCCAGCATCCTTGGTATCTGTTGCTCACTGACTTGATGCTCGCTAAGTAGCCACTATAACGCTTAGTCATCTTGCCAAATAGTGAGCCCACATGTATCTGTACTGCTAAGTCTTATATTGGCTACCTAGCTTGCTTCGTCTCCTTCATCAGCCAGCATCCTTGGTATCTGTTGCTCACTGACTTGATGCTCGCTAAGTAGCCACTATAACGCTTAGTCATCTTGCCAAATAGTGAGCCCACATGTATCTGTACTGCTAAGTCTTATATTGGCTACCTAGCTTACTTCGTCTCCTTCATCAGCCAGCATCCTTGGTATCTGTTGCTCACTGACTTGATGCTCGCTAAGTAGCCACTATAACGCTTAGTCATCTTGCCAAATAGTGAGCCCACATGTATCTGTACTGCTAAGTCTTATATTGGCTACCTAGCTTGCTTCGTCTCCTTCATCAGCCAGCATCCTTGGTATCTGTTGCTCACTGACTTGATGCTCGCTAAGTAGCCACTATAACGCTTAGTCATCTTGCCAAATAGTGAGCCCACATTTATCTGTACTGCTAAGTCTTATATTGGCTACCTAGCTTACTTCGTCTTCTTCATCAGCCAGCATCCTTGGTATCTGTTGCTCACTGACTTGATGCTCGCTAAGTAGCCAATATAAGGCTTAGTCATCTTGCCAAATAGTGAGCCCACATGTATCTGTACTGCTAAGTCTTATAGTGGCTACCTAGCTTACTTCGTCTCCTTCATCAGCCAGCATCTTTGGTATCTGTTGCTCACTGACTTGATGCTCGCTAAGTAGCCACTATAACGCTTAGTCATCTTGCCAAATAGTGAGCCCACATGTATCTGTACTGCTAAGTCTTATATTGGCTACCTAGCTTGCTTCGTCTCCTTCATCAGCCAGCATCCTTGGTATCTGTTGCTCACTGACTTGATGCTCGCTAAGTAGCCAATATAACGCTTAGTCATCTTGCCAAATAGTGAGCCCACATGTATCTGTACTGCTAAGTCTTATATTGGCTACCTAGCTTACTTCGTCTCCTTCATCAGCCAGCATCCTTGGTATCTGTTGCTCACTGACTTGATGCTCGCTAAGTAGCCACTATAACGCTTAGTCATCTTGCCAAATAGTGAGCCCACATGTATCTGTACTGCCAAGTCTTATATTGGCTACCTAGCTTACTTCGTCTCCTTCATCAGCCAGCATCTTTGGTATCTGTTGCTCACTGACTTGATGCTCGCTAAGTAGCCACTATAACGCTTAGTCATCTTGCCAAATAGTGAGCCCACATGTATCTGTACTGCTAAGTCTTATATTGGCTACCTAGCTTACTTCGTCTCCTTCATCAGCCAGCATCCTTGGTATCTGTTGCTCACTGACTTGATGCTCGCTAAGTAGCCACTATAACGCTTAGTCATCTTGCCAAATAGTGAGCCTGTGTTGATGTCTATGTTAGAACTGGTTTATAAATGTTCTTAATGATTAATAAAGTGTTCACAACCTAATTATAAACCCTTTATGAATCCTTTATTAGGGTAGTCTTATTGTAAAGTGGTGCCCTTTTTTCTAATGTTACGTTAAAGCTGAAGATACTAGATAGTCGAACTTGGTTTATAGAAAGGTTATGCTTCATTTTGTTTTACTTCCATAAAGAATTATTATTATCTGTTAAATTAATAGTTGGTTATCGGCTTACTAGTTTCAAGTTTTCCTCGAGCACTTTATCTACTCTTTGCACTTTCTGGCTTTCGTTGTGCAATGTACTTAAAGTTGAATCTAATCAAATCTAATCTAATAATCACAGACTAATCAATGAATGAAATGTATCTTTCATGAGAAACTGCTGCTTAAAACCTCTTGAATGTAAAGATTTCTTGTTTCTGTGTGTTTTGAATCATATTAAAATGAATATCTTTGGGTTTTGGAATGACAAAAAGTGACTTCTGAAGACATTACCTTGGACTTTGAGAAACTGGGAGGTTAGATTTCACTATTTTATACACAAAACCTAGAAAATATATGTATCTTCTCTAGCCATGAAATCAATGCAAGCTGTCCAGGTGTGTCATAACAAGGCAGATGCATTCAGAGCGCTACCTGCATGCGGTCCGTGGAGTCCGACAGGCTGCAGGCCTGGTGGATGAGCTGCGTGTGCTCCATGTATTCTGAGATTCTCTGCAGGAAACTCAGCGGCTCGTTAAAAACCACCGGCATCGCGATTTTAGAAAGCTCCTGCAAGAGCACAGGGGGACAACACAGAAAAGAACGGACACACATATCTCAATATCAGATTTAAAGTGTGACGATGTTGGACAAAATACAAAACAAATATTCTCTGCCTTTCCGCCGTAAGACAAGTGTTTCATGTGTGAGTAGGGGTGGGTACCGAGCCCGGGGGCTGAGTTATTAAAGACAGTGGTACCGTTAAGCTCCGACGTTATCGGTGTTGTTATCGGAGACATTTCAAAAAGATGTCATGCGTATTATTGCTACACGAACATTATATTGCAGTTTTAGTTTCGCCAACTCCGTTTCTAATACGCAAAATGCGTCTGATGTATTTTCGATCTTTCCAATCCAGACGTCTGTGTGCGAGGGGGCAGTTTACACACACACGCGGCTGCCACACACACACACACACACACACACACACACACACACACACACACACACACACACACACACACACACACACACACACACACACACACACACACACACACACACACACACACACACACACACACACACACACACACACACACACACACACACACACACACACACACACACACACACACACACACACACACACACACACACACACACACACACACACACGTTTTCAAAAGAACCGATAAGAGTCCCGTTAAAGGACCGGGTCGAGAAGCGGTATCGATAAAAGTAGTAGTACCGTTAAAACCTAACGATACTGTTAGAAATTAAATTGATGGCATAATGTACCGTAAACATACCGTCAGTTTTAAATGCTATTTTATTCTGGAAAAACCCGGAAGTTCTCAATACCAAGCTTTTATTCTGAAAATCCTTCATGACGACATCCGGGACTACCGCCCATTAGTATCATTAAAGTGGCTATTGACGCCGTTAACATGTGTTACATGAGATAAGGAGGAGAAAGGGCATGTGGAAGTAAGCAGTGAATGTAAAATGTTGAAATCTTCTGTTTGACGCGATATCGGACACAGACGAACGAGGGGGGGAAGTCCCCTACGTCACACAGCCCACAGAGAGGCTTGTGGGCTCTCTTCTGCTCGGCCGACCACAGAGAGGGAGCTCTCTCCATCCCTCTCTCTGAATCATCTTCGGCTTGTAACATTTCCGCGCCATTTAATTACAGCGCCATTTGAACCTTCTCAGAGACTCCATTTAGTCTCCTTTTAAAGCTTCTCTCCTGGACGCGAGAATAACGAACACAGCATGACGATACCCATCCCTATGTTTATGTAAGCTATTTTCTTTCAGATGATAGCCAGCATCGCAGAGAACGGACTCGTCTGGTCTCAGCTCGATGAAAGCTTAAAGCAGGCACTTATTTAACACTAAGAACCCCCTGGACCCAGGACCAGACCTCAGCGTGTTGGTGGCAGATTCAGACGAAATGAGACGCAGGTTTCATCACTCACCATGCCGATGCATTTCTTCAGTATGCTCCACACGCTGAAGTTGTTTCTGGAGATCATCTCAGCAGGCAGGGTTTTCCTGGAGTGAGATTAAAACATGTGAAAAAAGACAAACGGTTTCACTTTGACTCCGTTAAAAACTGGCAGAATATCACCACCGAGCCGCATCAAAATCCACATGTTTCTAAAGGGAGAAAAGTCCTGACTAGCTTCACAAGTGCTCTGCGGAGGAAGTGCACAGAGATGTGGACATTTATAATAATCCTTATATTTAGTAAAGCGCTTTATCAATGGCTCTCAAAGCGCTTTACAAATACACATTACACTGTGGACAATACCCACAGCAGCAAGTCCAGGTGAAGTGTCTTGCCCACACATTTCCACTTACACACACCAAACCTTCCAGTTATATTCCTATCAATATTCTGAAGGTTTTTACAGAAGGGTTTGTTCATATATCATCCATAGCCTGATTTATATAACATGTTATACATAGAAACATGGTGAAAATTGATATTTTATGGCTGTTTTTTTTGTATTTTCTGATTTATGGAGTGATAAAAAGAGATATCCAAAATCCCTTCTGTAAAAACTTTAGATTCTAATTTGACTACAAAATGAAACAAGAATTTCGAACCTGGCTTCATCCAATGTTCAGGTTTGTGTTCCTGTAATGTATTA
This sequence comes from Chaenocephalus aceratus, assembly GCA_023974075.1. Taxonomy (NCBI): domain Eukaryota; kingdom Metazoa; phylum Chordata; class Actinopteri; order Perciformes; family Channichthyidae; genus Chaenocephalus; species Chaenocephalus aceratus. The sequence continues at coordinate 9,875 of JAMFTG010001923.1, forward strand.
AAATATGCGCATATTAAATAAGAGTATGGCTCATTTGCATATTTAAACATGCTACTTTAGAAAACTTGTAATACAAAAAACAATTGTCGTAATGTAAGTAATTAACTGGAAACATTTCTAGCTGATATCTTTAAGTTAAAAAAATGACCCTATTCACCTGTAGTGTCTCGCCTTAAAGCCCAATATACGTCACTTTTCAGATATTTGACACTAGGGGGGGGGGGGGGGGTTACTCGTCTGAAATGTGTTCTACGCGGTCTATTTAGGCTAAATGATGTTCCCCTTAATGTCCCCAAAAGTAGAAATGGGTCCGGCCTCTTATGGGTTAAAACAACGAAGCCAATATCACGGATGACGACGACCTAATCTTTTATTTTCACGAAAAATGTATGCTAGCACAGGGGTTCCCAAACGTTGCCATGCCAACACCCCATGTAGCATTATCCTCTGGCGGGGACCCCCCTGTTGCAATTTGTTTTTTAAATGATGAGTACATTCTGATGGAGAATATGACAAATTAATCATACAGCTTAAGACATTTTCTTAATATATATTTGTATTAATAATCAGTTATTCTTCTAAACATTTTGTGTATTTATCTTTTGTTTGTCATTCATTGTGTCTTCTGTTATAAACATTCTTAACACAATATTAAACAGTAAACATATTTTTAAAGTGATTTCTGTCTTTATAATATTATATAATCTTGAACAGTAATATGAACAATTAACATATATTTTTTGCATTTTTGAAAGCTGCTTATGCCTTAATAATATATTATATATAATATTCAACAGTAATATTAACAATAAACATATTTATATTCATATATATAAACATCAATATTTGCTACATCCGTGCTCTCATCCAGCTGCAGAGCGAAATATTCACTAGCTCTCACTTGCTCCAAAAGCTGAGCAGATACTCAGTTTCACGCTCAGTAGCGGCAGCTCGATTCTGATTGGCTTAAAGGGCGGTCATGTGATTTAAAAAAAATATTAATAAGTAAAAAATATTAAAATATTGGCATCAAAAGACACATAGATTGATAGATATGCAGTTTTTAATAAAATAAAAAATAAATAAATGTAACTTTAAAAAAAAAAAAATCCCCTTTCCCTCAAACTTTGCGTCACCCCCCTGGCGCCCCCTGACGGCCCCCCGGGGGGTCGGGCCCCCACTTGAAAAACACTGCGCTAGACAGAGGACCAGAAAAGCTTCTTCTTGCCCCTTTGAACATGACGGAAACAAATTTAAAACCGCTTTACAGAGATAGTGAAAAGAAAAGAAACAACAAATAAATATAGTTACATTTAAATCAAGCGATACAATCACACGTAAAAAGCCAGATTGAAGTGTTTGTGCGTTCGTGCACGTGTCCTCACCTGCGCTCCCAAACTCCATTCTCCTGTTTGCCGTCCGTCTCCTGCTTGTTTTCGAACACCAGGGCGTCTTTAAAACTGACCTCGCAGGAATCATCGGACTCCAGCCCTGACGGAGAAAACAAGAGACGTTTTACCGGAACAGGTCGACTTGTGATTATTGACAGATACATTATTTGGTCATTTATATATAAAAGGCCTTGAAATGCTGTTTTTCACCGTCAGATGTTCAGATGTGTTGCTTTTCTCTGTTAAATGTCATTTTTAGTTACGTTTCTTTGGGTTTTGGACTGACAAAAAGTGACTTCTGAAGACATTGCCTTGGACTTTGGGAAACTGGGGGTTAGATTTCACTATTTTTGGACATTTTATACATTGTTTAAGTTCTACTGTCCTACTTAGGGTTACGACGAAAGCTCATATCTAAATATCTATAAGCACTACATACATATATTCATAAAAGTACTGTGTGTAAAAGAAAGTGAAAAAGCATTATCATTGATTAAATATTATATACATAGATAGAAAAGAAGGATTTATTTTAAACGATGACTCAATGCAACCCGTACACACTATAAAGTGGTGAGATAATTTACTCATGAAATTACAACAGTGTCAGAAGCACAGGTAGGAAGTAACTAAGTACATTTACTCAAGTACTGTCCTTAATATAAGTACAATTTTGAGGTACTTGTACTTTACTTGAGTATGTCCATGTTATGCTACTTTGTACTTTTCCTCCACTACATGTATTTAATCCCTTTAGTGACTTCTCAGATCTGGATGAATGATGTGAAATATAACCAAGTGTTGAATCAGACTTTAGTTCCACCTGGAGTAAATCCACCAGCTACCCTGCAGTCTACAAAGTACTTCAGACTAGCTGCACCTTCACCAGCTTTGAGAACACTTTCATGATCAATCATTATAAAACATATCATATATATTATTCTGAAATGGACCAATCTGCACAACGACTACTTTTACTGTCTTTCACTATATTACATGAGAATACTTTTACTTGAGGAACATTTTGAATGCAGGACTTTTACTGTGACAGAGTATTCCTACACTCTGGTACTTCTACTTTTACTCAAGTACATGATCTGAGTACTTCTACTTTTACTCAAGAACAAGGTCTGAGTACTTCAACTTTACTCAAGCACAAGATCTGAGTACTTCTACTTTACTCCAGTACAATATCTGAGTACTTCTACTTTTACTCAAGTACAAGACCTGAGTACTTCTACTTTTACTCAAGTACAAGACCTATGTACTTCTACTTTTACTCAAGTACAAGACCTGAGTACTTCCACTTTTACTCAAGTACAAGATCTGTGTACTTCAACTTTTACTCAAGCACAAGATCTGAGTACTTCTACTTTTAGTTAAGTACAATATCTGTGTACTTCAACTTTTACTTAAGTACAAGATCTGAGTACTTCTACTTTTACTCAAGAACAAGGTCTGAGTACTTCAACTTTTACTCAAGTACAAGACCTGAGTACTTCTACTTTTACTCAAGTACAATATCTGAGTACTTCTACTTTTACTCAAGTACAAGATCTGAGTACTTCTACTTTCACTCAAGTACAAGATCTGAGTACTTCAACTTTTACTCAAGTACAAGACCTGAGTACTTCTACTTTTACTCAAGTACAATATCTGAGTACTTCTACTTTTACTCAAGTACAAGATCTGAGTACTTCTACTTTCACTCAAGTACAAGATCTGAGTACTTCTACTTTTACTCAAGATCTGAGTACTTCTACTCAAGAACAAGGTCTGAGTACTTCAACTTTTTACTCAAGCACAAGATCTGAGTACTTCAACTTTTACTCAAGCACAAGATCTGAGTACTTCAACTTTTACTTAAGTACAAGATCTGAGTACTTCTACTTTTACTCAAGCACAAGATCTGAGTACTTCAACTTTTACTCAAGTACAAGATCTGAGTACTTCAACTTTTACTCAAGTACAAGATCTGAGTACTTCTACTTTTACTTAAGTACAAGATCTGAGTACTTCTACTTTTACTCAAGAAAAAAGAATCTGAGTACTTCAACTTTTACTCAAGTACAAGATCTGAGTACTTCTACTTTTACTCAAGTACCAGATCCGAGTACTTTTTTCCACCTCTGTTAAAGTAAGTATCTCAACATTGTATTTAAGTACAGTACTTGAGTACATGTATTCAGTTACTTTAAACCACTGTAACGTAAAGTAGCTAGTTACTCAGTTTCCACCAGCGATACAATAGGCAGCAGGATGTGAATAAAAGAAAGGGAAGACACCTCGGGCAGGATGTGATGTATGTTCCTGAATGCAGAACCTCTCACCTGTCTCAGCATCGTAAAACTCCTCCTCGCTGTTCATCCTGACAGTAAATCAGTCACCTGTTTCTGCAGCTCCGAGCATCACATCCGGCCAGAAACCCCTGCAACAGCAGCGGCCGTTACACACAAGCAGGGGCAGCAAACACCAGCAAATGCATGTTAAGGAAAACTAACAAAAAGCAGCTGTTTGGCTCCCTGTCAGCAGCTTTGCTCACCAAAACAAAACCAGCTAGCTGCTAGCTCGGATTAGCTAACCAGCCGTTAGCATAGCTTCTGCTAAGCTAAATTAAACATGTAGCTGGAGGAAGTGCGGGCAAACAAAGCTAACAATATACACATAGATACTGTAGAGAAGATTTGAACATCGTTTGATTAATATACCTGTGAATAAGGTCAAAGTATGCTCAATCGAAGAGTAAACTCAATCTAAGAGTAAACTGTGTCTAACAGAGCGGAAGTGGGCGGGAAGGACACTGTGATTGACAGATCCAGCAGCCAATCAGCGCGTCCTCTCCGCCCACTTCCGGCCTGTCTTGTTCTCCATTGTTTATGTCACTGAATCAAATGAAAAAAAGTTCTAAAAATAGATGTTTTAAAATCAGATTAAGTAATATTACCTTAAATCAGATGTACAAACAACTTAAATACAGGCTGAGGATTCCTGATTCCTGGGTGTATTATTAGCTTTGGATCGGGTTTCTGTCTTGTAAACTAGCTTCATGATAATTAATATCCCACTTTTATATTGTGTTGGCTCTAATTTAACCGTCTATAGAGTTTTATTCGTCAGATAATTTACATATGTTTACTCTTTTACTTTTAGTTGTTTTATTTTTCTATTTTGAGATGTTTACATTGTATAATTGTTTATGTTCTACTCTTGCTACTAACTGCAGTATTTTTTTACTTTTTAGAACATTTATCCAGAATGTTTATACTGTTGTTAATATAATATTTTTCATCTTATTTGTACTTTGAATTTGTTGTTGTTAATTCTTTATTCCACTTTTTAACTATTTTTTACTTTATGAACACACTGATGTAACAAAATATTTCCCAGATTGGGATCAATGAAATACAGGCAGTGGCTCAGTCGGTAGGGGCTTGGACTGTGAGCCGTAGGGTCGCCGGTTCAAGTCCCCGAAACAGACCTAAGTATGGAGTGTGGACTTCTACTTGGAGAGGTCCCAGTTCACCCCCCGCCCTGCCGTGGTGCCCTTGAGCAAGGCACCGGACAACCCCCTTCCCCCCCCACTCCATGTGAGACCATTACAGAGGGTTTGTATTTAGCTGTAGTTCCATTATTAATCCACAAGGTGGCAAACTTTGGACCTTTTAACAATTACCCCTGATTGACACGGAATCAATATTTAGGGATTGAGGGATTAAGTTGTAACATTATAAATAATGTGACGGTGTGGTGTAGGTAAGACTTTGTGTTTGCCAACAACGCCACCTAAGGGAGTTTCACCCTATCGGAACTAACTATTGATTATAAAAGATTTAACCCACAAGGAACACAGGTTCGTTTTACGTAACGGGCCAGAGACATGTTTTAGTTTTTTGTGTGCTAAATTGTGTGGAGTTTCAGCAATGAGTGTGTCTTGTTGTTCAATAGTTAGTTCCTAGGGGTGAAAACTCCCTTAGGTGGCGTTGTTGGCAACACAAACTCTTACACGCCACACCGTCACATAGAAAACATTATACTACAAGATTCAATTTTAAGTTACCATGTGTCAACAATCACCTGTTGGTTTCCGTTCAAATTGATCCAATTCTAGAAAACGAAATGAAAATAATTTGTTCTTTTCTTCTTATTATCTTATAAAATAAAACAGTTTGGACCAAAGAAGAATAGTGTGGGAAATGTGGTTTAATGTGAAAACAATAAAAAAAAGTTAGACAACGTCATCCAGGGTGAATGACAGAGTTTTATTTTGGAATTGGGGACCGGAAGTCATTAAAAAGCCAGGTTACTCCCACACTGCCGGTGACCTCTCTGCGCATTTTGGGAAAGTTTTAGTCTCAGGATGGAGAGCAACCAGTCGGATGTCTTCCAGTCACGCTTAAGCTTCTGATTCAACACCTTTTATAGAGCTGTGGAACCATAATGATCTTTTTTTAACTGCATAACTTAAAAGAAGAAGAAGAAGAAAAAGTCGTGATGTCTGCGCTCCGGAGTCAGAAACAACCCAAGGCGCAGCAGCCGGTTTACGCGCAGAGGAAGAAGAAAGATTATTCCAGAGAAGCTCACAGTGGCTCTCAGGAGGGGAAAGCACCGGGAAAGGACCGGGGAAGGAACGGGGAAAGGACCAGGGAAAGAGGGGAAAGAGTCCTCCGGTTCCCCCGCAGAGAGGAAGCTGTCAGACGCCTCCAACACCTCGGAGGATCTGAGCAAAGACTCGGCTGTGCGTCCGGGAAACTCTCCTCCTCCTCGGACAGCAGCTCTGAGATCTCGGATTCTTGCCCCTCGGAGGGGAAACAGTAAAGAGTCTCCCAGCAGAGAATTAAGCTGGATCGACAGAGGAGCTTATCTGTGGAGGAGTGACGGGAACCCGTGCGTAAAGGGAGACTCCCAGCCGCTCAGCATGCTCCAATCTCCGGACGGTTTTATGGATCTCATGATGGGGAGACCACCGAGGATCTGGTGCGCGAGGTGGAGGATTTGAGATCAGAGGAACGAGTATTTGAAGGTGAGTTTGATTTAAGGTGTTTATTCTGTTAGCGTAAATATAAGTGGGAGAAGTATTTAGAGTTTTTGACTTAAATGGACAATGATTGTGTTAAAAAGATGAATCAATGAAGTATGTATTTGTCTCTGACCCCATCAGCAGGGTTAAAGGACATGAGCAACAACCTTTTAACAACAGGAGAAAAGTGGATACAAAATACATATATTGAATCAAATCAGTCAGAAAGGATGCAAAATGAAAGAATGAGCTCAAGTTAAGAAGAAAATGAAACTATAAACTCCCACCAACAGACGAAAAATTGATAAGAAAGTGAAACAATGAACTACCACGAATGCAAAACAAACGCAAGTAAAGCTAATGTGACACGAAAGGAGACACCAAACAAATTCAAATCAGACGCAAAGAAAGTAGATCACATTTCGAAAGAGGGATGCAAAATGAGACGCAGAACTTCCTCTATTTTGAGTCCATTGGTCTTTGAATGAAGAATCCAGTTTCCACAAAGGGACGCAAAAAGAGACGTAAAACCACCCAAATGGGATGCCAAATTAGATCCAGAGCAGGACACAAAATGGGCCGCATAAAAGAAAGCAAAAGGGCAAACACATGAGACGAGAACTCAGAAGAAAATACGGCAAACTACCACAGAGGGATGTAAAACAATAAGCAAGCCAGTCTCGCGACATTTCGTGTTATAGTCACGAAATTGATTTAATCTATTGATTCGTGTTCACCGACACGATTTCCCCTTTTTTTCGTGTCACACAGAACGATTTTAAAAGCATGTATTTCTCTTGGTAGTATGTTTCGTGTCTGCACCACGTCTTTTTGTCCGGTCGGGTCTTGGAAGACCAGAAGCTGTGTGGTTCATAAAAACATTTTCTTACTCAATATCTAACCCTAACCCTTTTATTTTAAATTGTATAATGTCTGAGTGTTTTTGCCGTCCGCGAGGAAAAAGAAAAGAAATGAAGCTCAGAAACTCAGAATACTGAAATCTGTATTTTTTGTCATCTTTTTTTCCTTCTAATTTGTTATTATTTGGTGCAGGCACGAAACACTACCAATGAAATACATTGCTTCTAAAATCGTTCTGTGTCAGAATACTGAAATCTGTATTTTTTCTGTGTGACACGAAAGAAATGGCGAAATCGTGTTGGTGAACACAAATCAATAGATTAATTTCGTGACTACGTGAGACCGGGTTGAAGCAGCAACATTTGACTCAAAACAAGACACCAGACAAATTCAAAACAGACGCAAAGAAATTACCATAAATGGACGCAAAATGTGACGTAAAATCACCCAAATGGGATGCCAAATGAGATACAAAAGAGGACACAAAATGGGCCGCAAACCAGACGAGAATCAAGAAGACAATTAGACAAACTACCACCAAGGGAAGATAAGCACAATTTGACTCAAAACAAGACACCGAACAAATTCAAAACAGACTCAAAGAAAGTAAATCCCATTTCGAAAGAGGGATGCGAAATGAGACGCAAAAAATAACTACAAGGACGCAAAACTTCCTTTATTTTGAGTCCATTGTGCCGCATTATGTATCTAATATCATATTCCAATTACTTTATATAGACTCTCCTTGCACTATTTCTATTCTATTTTATTTGTATTTACTTGCACTATCTGATCAGTTTTATTGTGTTTCACTGTTGGAGGAGGAGCCTGTGACCTCAGATTCATATCTACACTGTAGCTACACATGACAATAAAAGCCTTGAATCTTCCTCTTTCTCCCTCAGGTCTTGTGTGCAGTAATGAAAGTTGTTGTGTTGTTGTTGTTGTTGTGTTGCAGGATGAGGTGGAGGAGCTGCGCTGTGAGATGCTGGAGATGCGCGACCTGTTCCAGGAGGAGGAGGTTTACCAGCTGCAGAACCTGAAGCTGCAGCTGGACCAAAGCAACAAAACCTGCCGCGTCCTGCAGTACCGGCTCCGCAAGGCCGAGCGCCGCAGCCTCCGAGTGGCCCAGAGCGGGGGGGCGGACGGGGAGCTGGTGCGCAGCCTGGAGCACGACAACAAGGTCAGAGGTCATTCGTTTATCCTCTGCAAAGGACTTAGGGATGGCAAAAGTACACACTTCCTTTACTCAAGTAGAAGTACAGATACTCGTGTTTAAAAATACTCTGTAAAAGTAGAAGTACTGACTAAACTTCTTTACTCAAGTCAAAGTAAAGAGGCTTGGAAATGTACTTCAGTAAAAAGTACCCATAGCTAGCAGCTGTTTTAAAGAGTATCTGACCTCCCTTTATATTAAGAACAATAATGTCATTGTTAGCTAATGAATGTTTCCATGCTGAACAACGGCAACATGACAACGTTTCCATTGGTCCCTCTTCTTTAGAGAAGACCAGGAAGTGATGGATACACGGATCGTGTTCCAACCAATAGGCACGCAATGACTCTGAAGAATAATGATCACGCACCAACACACATTCAGACTAAAGGAACCAGCTGTTTGGGAAATGAGAGAAGTAGAAAGTACAAGTATTTGAGTTCAACATGTAAGAAGTAGAAAGTACAGGTATTTGAGTTCAACATGTGAGAAGTAGAAAGTACAGGTATTTGAGTTCAACATGTAAGAAGTAGAAAGTACAGGTATTTGAGTTCAACATGTGAGAAGTAGAAAGTACAGGTATTTGAGTTCAACATGTAAGAAGTAGAAAGTACAGGTATTTGAGTTCAACATGTAAGAAGTAGAAAGTACAGGTATTTGAGTTCAACATGTAAGAAGTAGAAAGTACAGGTATTTGAGTTCAACATGTAAGATGTAGAAAGTACAGGTATTTGAGTTCAACATGTAAGATGTAGAAAGTACAGGTATTTGAGTTCAACATGTAAGATGTAGAAAGTACAGGTATTTGAGTTCAACATGTAAGAAGTAGAAAGTACAGGTATTTGTGTTCAACATGTAAGAAGTAGAAAGTACAGGTATTTGAGTTCAACATGTGAGAAGTAGAAAGTACAGGTATTTGAGTTCAACATGTAAGAAGTAGAAAGTACAGGTATTTGAGTTCAACATGTGAGAAGTAGAAAGTACAGGTATTTGAGTTCAACATGTAAGAAGTAGAAAGTACAGGTATTTGAGTTCAACATGTAAGAAGTAGAAAGTACAGGTATTTGAGTTCAACATGTAAGAAGTAGAAAGTACAGGTATTTGAGTTCAACATGTAAGATGTAGAAAGTACAGGTATTTGAGTTCAACATGTAAGATGTAGAAAGTACAGGTATTTGAGTTCAACATGTAAGATGTAGAAAGTACAGGTATTTGAGTTCAACATGTAAGAAGTAGAAAGTACAGGTATTTGTGTTCAACATGTAAGAAGTAGAAAGTACAGGTATTTGAGTTCAACATGTGAGAAGTAGAAATTACAGGTATTTGAGTTCAACATGTAAGAAGTAGAAAGTACAAGTATTTGAGTTCAACATGTGAGAAGTAGAAAGTACAGGTATTTGAGTTCAACATGTAAGAAGTAGAAAGTACAGGTATTTGGGTTCAACATGTGAGAAGTAGAAAGTACAGGTATTTGAGTTCAACATGTAAAAGTAGAAAGTACAGGTATTTGAGTTCAACATGTAAGATGTAGAAAGTACAGGTATTTTAGTTCAACATGTAAGATGTAGAAAGTACAGGTATTTGAGTTCAACATGTAAGATGTAGAAAGTACAGGTATTTGAGTTCAACATGTAAGAAGTAGAAAGTACAGGTATTTGGGTTCAACATGTAAGAAGTAGAAAGTACAGGTATTTGAGTTCAACATGTAAGAAGTAGAAAGTACAGGTATTTGGGTTCAACATGTAAGAAGTAGAAAGTACAGGTATTTGAGTTCACATGTAAGATGTAGAAAGTACAGGTATTTGAGTTCAACATGTAAGAAGTAGAAAGTACAGGTATTTGAGTTCAACATGTAAGAAGTAGAAAGTACAGGTATTTGAGTTCAACATGTGAGAAGTAGAAAGTTCAGGTATTTGAGTTCAACATGTAAGAAGTAGAAAGTACAGGTATTTGTGTTCAACATGTGAGAAGTAGAAAGTACAGGTATTTGAGTTCAACATGTGAGAAGTAGAAAGTACAGGTATTTGGGTTCAACATGTAAGAAGTAGAAAGTACAGGTATTTGTGTTCAACATGTAAGAAGTAGAAAGTACAGGTATTTGTGTTCAACATGTAAGAAGTAGAAAGTACAGGTATTTGTGTTCAACATGTAAGAAGTAGAAAGTACAGGTATTTGAGTTCAACATGTAAGAAGTAGAAAGTACAGGTATTTGAGTTCAACATGTAAGAAGTAGAAAGTACAGGTATTTGAGTTCAACATGTAAGAAGTAGAAAGTACAGGTATTTGAGTTCAACCTGTAAGAAGTAGAAAGTACAGGTATTTGAGTTCAACATGAAAGAAGTAGAAAGTACAGGTATTTGGGTTCAACATGTGAGAAGTAGAAAGTACAGGTATTTGGGTTCAACATGTGAGAAGTAGAAAGTACAGGTATTTGTGTTCAACATGTAAGAAGTAGAAAGTTCAGGTATTTGGGTTCAACATGTGAGAAGTAGAAAGTACAGGTATTTGGGTTCAACATGTAAGAAGTAGAAAGTACAGGTATTTGACTTCAACATGTAAGAAGTAGAAAGTACAGGTATTTGACTTCAACATGTAAGAAGTAGAAAGTACAGGTATTTGACTTCAACATGTAAGAAGTAGAAGTACAGGTATTTGGGTTCAACATGTAAGAAGTAGAAAGTACAGGTATTTGGGTTCAACATGTAAGAAGTAGAAAGTACAGGTATTTGTGTTCAACATGTAAGAAGTACAAAGTACAGGTATTTGTGTTCAACATGTAAGAAGTAGAAAGTACAGGTATTTGGGTTCAACATGTAAGAAGTAGAAGAAGTACAGGTATTTGGGTTCAACATGTAAGAAGTAGAAAGTACAGGTATTTGGGTTCAACATGTAAGAAGTAGAAAGTACAGGTATTTGTGTTCAACATGTAAGAAGTAGAAAGTACAGGTATTTGTGTTCAACATGTAAGAAGTCAAAGTAAAAAGTCGTCAGAAAAATAAGTAGTGGAGTAAAGTACTGATACCAGAAAAATGTATTTGTGCTCCACTACTTCCCACCTCTGCAAACAAACTATTCATTCTCCACTTTCTGCTGCACTGCAGCTCCCTGCAAACGAGATGAACAAAACAACAAAGGGACATAAACGGAAAAAAGGGGGTTAAAATGAAATGAAAACAAAACAGACTCAAATAAGACTAAAAAAACAAGGCGTGAAAAAACTAGAAAGAGTCAAAAAGAGACATAAAAATAGGATAGAAAAAAGGCATAAAACGAGACTCAAGGAGACAAAAGACAAGATGCAAAATCTCTACAAAAGTAACAGAAGATTTGACACAAAATATCTATAAAAAAGGCGTAAAAATGTCACTCAGATGAGAATAAAAAACAGTTGCAAACTAGTTAAAAATGGTAAAAAGCAAAATGAGATGCAAAACTCAAAAACCTAAACTCCAACGAGGACACACAAGATGCAAAACCACAGAAAGGGAGGCAAATGAGAAGCATCGAGAAGAACGGGCAAAACTAAGCTCACATGAGACCGAAAGACAAAATGACTGAAAAGACGACGCAAATCAACAAATCGTTTAGAAAAAGCAGCAAGAGGCGGAAAAGAGGCAAAATGGCCACGAAGGTAAATGTCTGGCTTTTGACTGAATCACTGCGATTCCCGTCGGACTGCATTCGACAGCAGCCTGACTCACTGAGCTGTGAAAACACTTCCCTGCCGCCACAGAAGCGTCATTAGTTCAACATGTCTTCATCACGCATGCTGTTTTTATTTGAGCCGCCCACTCTGGTGTAATTATGTGGTTTCTCCTCCGTCGGAACTAAGACGAGAAGAGAAATCTGCTCTGCTGCCAAACAAGACTCTGAGGTGGCAGCCGGACTCAGGGTGTGTGTGTGTGTGTGTGTGTGTGTGTGTGTGTGTGTGTGTGTGTGTGTGTGTGTGTGTGTGTGTGTGTGTGTGTGTGTGTGTGTGTGTGTGTGTGTTGTGTGTGTGTGTGTGTGTGTGTGTGTGTGTGTGTGTGTGTGTGTGTGTGTGGTGTGTGTGTGTGTGTGTGTGTGTGTGTGTGTGTGTGTGTGTGTGTGGGTGTGTGTGTGTGTGTGTGTGGGGGGGTGTGTGTGTGTGTGGGTGTGGGTGTGGGGGGTGTGGGTGTGTGGGTGTGGTGTAGGATTCCCAACAGCCTCTCCCTCTCATATGGTGAATTCCTGTCACAGGCTTTTCCTTGTAAGCCTTTTACTTCTGCTCTGGGATGGAAGTGAAATCGGGGGCCAGGAGTTTTAGCCTGATTGGAGCCAGAGATCAGGAGTGTGTGTGTTAGAAGTGACTGTTAACATCTCTATAGAAAGTAGATCAAACAACTACATAAGAGGCCTCAAAGAACTTCAGTGAGGAGATATAAAAGCAGTGATAAAGGCCACGAACAAGCACAGTTCAAAATGAGAAGTAAAACCTGACAAAGCGATGCAAATAGAGACGGAGAGAAAGCAAGATACAAAATATGTGCAAAATGAGGCCAGAAAGAAAGGTGAAGAGGTACAAAATGAGAAGCAAACTAGTCTCAAAGCAAAAACAAAAGAGAGAGATGCAAAAGGGTTAGAACGAGGCGGCAAACCAGACGTAAGAACAGAAAACATCGTAACAGATATACAAAGCGAGAGGCAAAACCAGGAGCCACAAAAGAAACAAAAAGCAGGTATGACGGGGTGCAATATGAGAAGCAAGACAAAGCGACACCGTGCAAAACCACTAAAAAGGATGCATAATAGCTAGAAATGGGCACAACGTGAGACAATAGGAGACTCGAAGGAGCTGAAAGGGTGCAAAATGACACTAGACACAAAACGAGAGACCAAACGTTACAAAGACACAACACGCATTACAAAAAGGCAAAATAAGCTCCAACAAGACACAAAGGGATACGAAACGACTATAAGTTGCAAAATGAGACGAGTCAGACATCAAGTCTAGAGATTCAAAACTTCCTCAAAAAGACTCAAAAATAAGTTATTCTGTTTCTGGTCCCCGGCTTGAGCTTCAACCTCAGGATCCCATGTGTCTGTGATCCTCTCCAGAATGGAAGTAGTCATCACATACAGAGCATCAGCTAGTTCAGGGGTACTCAAATACAAATCTTAAAGGTCCAAAATAAATGTTTCAATAAGACAAAGGTCCGTTTATTACGGTCATTCAAACTTTTAAACAATTGCAACAAGATTCTTAACACGAGGTTGCAAAAACAAAAATAATCTGTATGCAGCAGTTTTCATTGTTATTGTGTCTGTGCTTGACCCCTCAGAGTCGCAGTGTAAGAGCTGCAGTTATGAATAAAGGCAGCTGCACTCTTTTCGTTCAGCATTCCCATTAGTGCTTTATAAATGTCTTCCCCCTTGTGTGTCCACTGAGGTTCCTCAGGCCCAACACATCTTCAACAAACTCCCCCTTTGCCTCATCATAACAACTCACAAACACAGTGTGTCAGTGGACTCATCCACAGCTAAGGAAATGCACTGTGCATTTTTTATTCCATCACAAAGCTGATTAATCAAATCACCAGCCAGTATTTATGTTCTTCTGGTTGCTGTGGAATCTGAGAGGGGGATTTGCTTGATTTGACCTGTTATTTCCTCTTTTTGTTTGCCTTCAACCTGGTCTCCATCACACAGTCATGCATTATTTTATACTTCAGTTATGATCCAGTGGAAGTCCTTAACTACTGGCCTAGTTAAATCAAAGTGGTTACTTTTTTTTGGCTGGGCAGTGTAGTTTTACACACCGTCTTATTTGACTTTCTCAGGACTTAAAACTGTTTTTTTGGGGCAGACCCCTTCAAAGAAACAAATATATTTACACACGTACGGTCATCATCTTAATAGTTTTGTATTCTCATCCGTGAGCAGAGCATCAGGTTGACGTGTATTACAGCTGAATGCGGCGATTACCATCTTGTTCAGCAAAACGCCTCACAAACGTATTAAGATCAACAGCTTTAGTGCGTTTTGATTAAATGCTGAGTTCAGCCAGACTGACAGTCTCTTCTCTGTCAGACCGCAAATACCTCATTCCTTCAGTGCTTGGGTCCGAATGCTTCTCGTTTTGCGCCGTCCCGTTCAAATGAAATCGCCGCCAATCATATGTCCAGGCTCGCGCCAGGACCGGGGGAGGGGTTACATGACGTGCATCTTGTGCTGCATTCACTTGCACTCGGACATTAGAGACTTTCTCTCATGAATGTCCGATGAGCGCTGTTTGCAGTCTATGGACATAGCGGATAATTTTTGACTCGTTGCGTTGTGGCGATGTCTCGCAGATAACACAGATAATACATATGAAAAGTATAATTTGCTCAGAGTCCAGAGACAGTTGTGGTTCGGTCCGGATCCGGACCGGAGTCCGTACTTTGAGGATGCCTGAGCTAGTTCCTGAACAGTGTCCTTCACATGCTGATATCCAAGAGAGGCAGTTACACAGTCACAAGATGGAGGAATGCCGATTCTTGTAGGAAATCATACATCCTGTCATGTAAAAAATACTGAATTTTTCTCTAATTCGAAAAAATTCTGACTTTTTCACAAAATTCTGAACTTTTTCACAAAATTCTGACTTTTTCTCAAAATTCTGACTTTTTCTCAAAGTTCTGACTTTTTCACAAAATCTCAAAATACTGATTTTTTCTCAAAATCTCAAAATACTGACTTTTTCTCAAAATTCTGACTTTTTTCACAAAATTCTGAACTTTTTCACAAAATTCTGACTCTCCAGAATGGAAGTAGTCAAAATTCTGAACTTTTTCTCAAAATTCTGACTTTTTTCTCAAAAATCTGACTTTTTCTCAAAAATCTGACTTTTTCACAAAATTCTGAACTTTTTCACAAAATTCTGACTTTTTCTCAAAGTTCTGACTTTTTCACAAAAATCTAAAAATTCTGACTTTTTCTCAAAATCTCAAAATACTGACTTTTTCACAAAATTCTGAACTTTTTCACAAAATTCTGACTCTCCAGAATGGAAGTCAAAATTCTGAACTTTTTCACAAAATTCTGACTCTCCAGAATGGAAGTAGTCAAAATTCTGAACTTTTTCTCAAAATTCTGACTTTTTCTCAAAAATCTGACTTTTCTTCTCAAAAATCTGACTTTTTTCACAAAATTCTGAACTTTTTCACAAAATTCTGACTTTTTCTCAAAGTTCTGACTTTTTCACAAAAATCTAAAAATTCTGACTTTTTCTCAAAATCTCAAAATACTGACTTTTTCACAAAATTCTGAACTTTTTCTCAAAAATCTGACTTTTTCACAAAATTCTGAACTTTTTCACAAAATTCTGACTTTTTTCTCAAAATACTGACTTTTCACAAAATTCTGAACTTTTTCACAAAATTCTGACTTTTTCTTCAAAATACTGACTTTTTCACAAAATTCTGAACTTTTTTCTCAAAATCTGACTTTTTCTCAAAAATCTGACTTTTTCACAAAATTCTGAACTTTTTCACAAAATTCTGACTTTTTCTCAAAGTTCTGACTTTTTCACAAAAATCTAAAAATTCTGACTTTTTCTCAAAATCTCAAAATACTGACTTTTTCACCAAAATTCTGAACTTTTTCTCAAAAATCTGACTTTTTCACAAAATTCTGAACTTTTTCACAAAATTCTGACTTTTCTCAAAATACTGACTTTTTTCACAAAAATTCTGAACTTTTTCACAAAATTCTGACTTTTTCTCAAAATACTGACTTTTTCACAAAATTCTGAAACTTTTTCTCAAAAATCTGACTTTTTCTCAAAAATCTGACTTTTTCACAAAATTCTGAACTTTTTCACAAAATTCTGACTTTTTCTCAAAGTTCTGACTTTTTCACAAAAATCTAAAAATTCTGACTTTTTCTCAAAATCTCAAAATACTGACTTTTTCTCAAAATTCTGAACTTTTTCTCAAAGTTCTGACGTTCTGAATACTTAACATTTTTAATAATCCCTCGTCATCGTCTTGAGCTTCAACCTCAGGATCCATGTATCTGTGATCCTCTCCAGAAAGGAAGCAGTCATCACATCCAGAGCATCAGCTAGTTCCTGAGCAGTGTCCTTCACAGGCTGATATCCAGAGAGGGAGTCACACAGTCACAAGATGGAGGAATAGAAAGCAGTACTCAATGTTTACTTCAGATTAGCTCCACGTCAGAAATGAGCATGCTTGATGTCTCTCTCCATAGAGGCTGAGTCATCATGTTAATCACATAGCTATCATCTGCCTCAAACAGTCCTGATGCTCTTCCAGGTCATCACACATCCTGTCATGTTCACAGCTACAGTTGGGATACCTCTGTTAGCATGCTGCTCTCATGTTGGAAGAGGACCTTCAGTGTTTCCCCAACAAGGTGCTCGTCGTCTCATAATCTCCACTGTCTGCTGGTTTTGTCGTCAGGTTGCAAAGAGCGTGTCTCTGCGGCTGTACAGCGAGCTGGAGGCGCTGCAGAAGAAGGAGGCGGCGCTGCAGTGGGAGAACGAGGCACTGAGGGAGAAAACTCAAGAGCTGGAGGTCGCTAAACAAGTGCTGCAGGCCGAGGTGGACAAAACCAGAGAGGTAAATACACTTTGGTTTATTCCCAGTTCGCCCCTTTCGCCCCCTGTCCCATGCAGCCCCAACAACAGCCTCTGATTCGTCGAAGACTTCCTGCAATGCTTCATGGGATGCATCATTAGATCAATACACTAAAAAAGGGGCGAAGTGGCAATGGGGCGAAATGGGGAGACACCATACACTTTATTACTTAACCCTCCTATTGTCTTCGTTTCCCCCTCCTCACTTGGTGTTCGCGGTCAAATTTGACCGGTTCTGTTTTAACTGCTATTACATTAACACAAAACCATTAATCCTCACCAGATTTTTTTTTTTCACATTACAATAAAATATAAAAAATAATTGATTAATTAATTTGAATACAAATTCAAGTTAGTATTAAAGGCATAAAAAGACAGAAATGTATAATTCTTTCTTTAATAGAAATGTTTCTTCTGCCCGTAAAGTGTCCAAACCGGGCTTTTCTGGATAAGCACATTTTTAAAACACAGTCGTTGTCCATGCCGGTTTCAGCTGGATTATTTGTCAGTTGCTCCGATCAGATCGGTCTCCTCCATTTTGTAGATTATTTACGACTTTTGAATCCACATAAACACATCGGCCAAATCCGGCTTACTTTGAGCGTGTGTTTTAAACAGTTTAATCCCTTTGTGAATTGTTTCCACTTCCGCCGTCCTTTAATTTCTTCATTCAGCGGGAATCCAGATGAATTAATCCTGAGTCCAATAACCATCAAAGTCGCTCCAATAGTGCTCCTTAATTACGCTTTCATCCGCCTTTAACGACATACTTCACATTCATCTAGTTTGTGCCAGTAGCTGGAGCATTTTGAGACTTCGAAACTTTAATTACCGCTGTTGTTGCCCCCCCCCTTGTGTGTGTGTGTGTGGGGGGGGGGCGCAACTTCCAACAGGAGTAATTTGGGGCGGCTCTTGGGGAAAAAGGTTGGGAACCCCTGATCTAGAGTATGTGTGTGCTTCATTGTGCAGAGTGATGAAGAATGATGAGGGTTTTTGTACGGGATGATAAGTCAATCTGTTTATTGATTCAGAAATTCAAAACGTGACCCAAGTTAGACACAAAACAATCGAAATCTTACCAAGTATAATTGTCTAATATCTAGTCAGAATATGTCTTTACACTTGCTATAACGGAGCGTCCACACGGCAGCGTCGCATTGAAGCTTGCCGGTGGGCGTGTCTGGCGTGGACCAACAACCAATCACATTAATCTCCCGCCCCGGACACACGAGCACGCGGTTTGATTGGCTAGAGCTTGTACTGGCATATGATTTGATTGGCTAGAGCTTGTACTGGGCATATCATTTGATTGGCTGGCTCTTGTACTGGCATATGGTTTGATTGGCTAGAGCTTGTACTGGCATATGATTTGATTGGCTGGCGCTTGTACTGGCATATGATTTGATTGGCTAGCGCTTGTACTGGCATACGATTTGATTGGCTAGAGCTTGTACTGGCATATGATTTGATTGGCTCGAGCTTGTACTGGCATATGATTTGATTGGCTAGAGCTTGTACTGGCATATGATTTGATTGGCTGGCGCTTGTACTGGCATGTGATGTGATTGGCTGGCGCTTGTACTGGCATATGATTTGATTGGCTGGCGCTTGTACTGGCATATGATTTGATTGGCTAGAGCTTGTACTGGCATACGATTTGATTGGCTGGCGCTTGTACTGGCATATGATTTGATTGGCTAGAGCTTGTACTGGCATATGATTTGATTGGCTAGAGCTTGTACTGGCTTATGATTTGATTGGCTGGCGCTTCCAACCACGCTTGAAAAGTTATTTTCTCAACTTTCGAAGCGAGAAACGGAGCCGTGTGGACGTACCGTAAGACATAATAACTTCAGAAGTAACACTGCAGTGAGATATCAGGTCTTGTTTTTAGACAATGCATCATCTTGTCAAGTCAAACAATCTTATTTTGAGTCGTATCTCACATGAAACACATATTTTTTGGCATATTTAATAGAAAATGACTAACTAACATCAGAACACAGAAACACTTTTGAGCATTTGCGGCTTATATTGTCACAACATTTCCTGATTCTGGTGAAATATAGTTCAGAATGAGTTCTCCAGATAATTACAAGATGTGATTTATAAATATCCTTCTTATTTCAAGAAATCTCACCAAGCAAACTTACACTTGTTCTATTGGCAGATTTTTGTACTTATTTCAAGTGAAAACACCTCGTTTTCATTTTTGTTTAACTTGTTTTTGGAGCAGCATTTTCTCCTGAGAGGTGAAATACACTTTATTACATACAGAGATTATATTACTTCACTTAATGTGCTTCACTGTGCAGAATGATGGAGAACAGAGAGCATTATCTGAAGGGTTTTTTACATAAATCTGTATTTTGAATCAGAATCAGGTGAATTGCCAATTAGGTTTATACACACAAGGAATTTCCTTTGGTGTATAATGGAACATCCACGAATCTCAAAACGAGACCCAAGTTAGAGACAAAACAAGATGTAAAATGACCAGAAAGGAAAGCAAAAAGAGACGTAGAACAAGCTCCAAACAACCACAAAGGGACACGAACCAATTAGAAAGAGGAGCACAATGAGCTGCACAACAACTAGAGAACGAAATGAGAAACAAGACACAAAACAGACGCAAAATAAGACACGATAATCCACAAAAGGAAGCAAACTAACTGGAAAAATGAAATGCTAAATGTCAATGAAAAAGGCGCAAAATGGGGCACAACATTTGGACACAGAAGAACTACCAAAGAACGCAGAATGAAACACAAAAGAAGGCGGAAATCAGACAAAAAACAACACGCAAAGGATGCAAAACAAAACACAATGGACAAAAATACAAAAATACACTAAAATGAGAAACAAAACAGGAGACACAACGCTTCGAGAAAAAGGCCAGAAAGAGACACAAAACGACTACAAAGCAAAAACAATATATATATATGTATATATAATATCCTACATGTATATTTTCTACTTTTTTTAATGCTATTTTATTTCTATTGTGATGTTTACATTTTGGATTGTTTATTTTTTGGAATTTTTATTGTAGAATTCCATGTTTTTTTAAGCTGCTGCAACGCAAACATTTCCCAAATTGGGATCAATAAAGTGCTTCTCATCTTCTTATCTTATCCTAAATAACACAAGAACAAGATGCGAAAACAGCGAACCAGAAAACCACAAAGGGACAGAAACCAAATCACAAAACCAGACCCCAGAAACTCAAACTGAAATGAGACACACCCAAAGATGCTTCACAAAGAGCTGCTGACCCACAGCTGCAGCCAGCTGTCGCCTCAGAGACACATGACCCGGGTCAAATATTAGGGGGTTGGGGGGGCAGCTGACATCCTCAGAGAAACAGAGAATCTAAAATAGACTTTCTGCTCTTATTAAGCTAAAGGCTAAATCTGGATCATTGCGTATTGTGTAGGGGTGGAGGAAGTACTCAGATATTTCTATAAGTAAAAGGGTTAAGAAGACCGTGCTGTAGTTCCTTTATAGCACAACATTAGCCGCCTTTAGCTTAGCGGTGGTGACGTGAAGTCATGTGACCGGGCTGTAGTTCCTTTATAGCCCAACATTAGCCACCTTTAGCTTAGCGGTGGTGACGTGAAGTCATGTGACCGTGCTGTAGTTCCTTTATAGCCCAACATTAGCCACATTTAGCTTAGCGGTGGTGATGTGAAGTCATGTGACCGTGCTGTAGTTCCTTTATAGCCCAACATTAGCCACCTTTAGCTTAGCGGTGGTGACGTGAAGTCATGTGACCGTGCTGTAGTTCCTTTATAGCCCAACATTAGCCACATTTAGCTTAGCGGTGGTGAAGTGAAGTCATGTGACCGTGCTGTAGTTCCTTTATAGCCCAACATTAGCCACCTTTAGCTTAGCGGTGGTGACGTGAAGTCATGTGACCGTGCTGTAGTTCTTTTATAGCCCAACATTAGCCGCCTTTAGCTTAGCGGTGGTGATGTGAAGTCATGTGACCGGGCTGTAGTTCCTTTATAGCCCAACATTAGCCACCTTTAGCTTAGCGGTGGTGACGTGAAGTCATGTGACCGTGCTGTAGTTCCTTTATAGCCCAACATTAGCCTCCTTTAGCTTAGCGGTGGTGATGTGAAGTCATGTGACCGTGCTGTAGTTCCTTTATAGCCCAACATTAGCCACCTTTAGTTTCCGGTGGTGACGTGAAGTCATGTGACCGTGCTGTAGTTCCTTTATAGCCCAACATTAGCCAACTTTAGCTTAGCGGTGGTGACGTGAAGTCATGTGACCGTGCTGTAGTTCCTTTATAGCACAACATTAGCCACCTTTAGCTTAGCGGTGGTGACGTGAAGTCATGTGACCGTGCTGTAGTTCCTTTATAGCCCAACATTAGCCACCTTTAGCTTAGCGGTGGTGACGTGAAGTCATGTGGACCGTGCTGTAGTTACTTTATAGCCCAACATTAGCCCCCTTTAGCTTAGCGGTGGTGACGTGAAGTCATGTGACCGTGCTGTAGTTACTTTATAGCCCAACATTAGCCACCTTTAGCTTAGCGGTGGTGAAGTGAAGTCATGTGGCCGTGCTGCCGTTCCTTTATAGCCCAACATTAGCCACCTTTAGCTTAGCGGTGGTGACGTGAAGTCATGTGACCGTGCTGTAGTTACTTTATAGCCCAACATTAGCCCCCTTTAGCTTAGCGGTGGTGAAGTGAAGTCATGTGGCCGTGCTGCCGTTCCTTTATAGCCTAATGTTAGCTTTTACTTCAGAAATCATAAAGTGAGTTTATCCTGCTGAACGTGAAAGTATCATGAATGAATGTTTGTTTGACACAGAGATTATTTTCTTCAATAATCCAAAATCACATGGAGAAATCCCATTGGCTTTTTATGGAGGGTCCACTACAGAAATATTTCATTCCTGCACCACTCTATAATGAGTAAATGTAGTTAGTTCAGACACACTGACCCACGGCCGTCCTTTGATTTGATGAAACTGCCAAACCCCAGCAGTGAATTTCAGCCTTTTACTCTCGCCCCCTCCTCTCTGCACTCAGTGACTCGGTTTAATCCAGGATTCGCTGCCTCCTTGGCGTGAGCTCAGACTTCGGCTCAGCTGCTCGTCCCTTTGATCCCAGTGAGGAAATCCACTTAGATTTACTAATCTAGAGCTAGAAAACACACGTCTGATGGATGTGGAGCAAGAGGGACACTTCAGAAACTGAAACATGTCCGCCTGTGACCTGCAGATTCATGATTAACAAGGGAAACTATAAGAGAAGACTCAAACCGCACTTTTATTTTGAAAATCCAAATAATTCATGGACATTTTAGTTAGAGAAAGGCCAATATGGAGCTCTTTTTCTTACTTTTATCACATCTAAGGTCACAAGATAGTAACTGTACAGCCTGTAGGCTCACTGACCTTTCATTTTGAAAACACTGTTGGCACTTTTTGTGTTTGTCACTTCAAAAAGAGACAAAAATTGGCCACAAAAAGGCACATCAGACATCCACAAAAAAAGTAAAAAACCTCTAAAAAGGACACAAATCCACCACTAGGAGATCCAGATCGACCACAGCGAGGCCCACTGACCTTGAATTGAAAACCCATGACTAGAATTTGACCGTGCACTCTTTGCGTTTCCCACCTCTGGTCTGGAGGAGATATTATTAACGCTGTGACATCCTGTCTGGACACAAAGCTGCAGACAGAAACTCACATTCCTCTCATGCTCAGACTCACAGAAACTCATGCACAGGCCAGAAGGGCTCGGATGTTAGGAAACGTTTGGACTGTTTTTGGTATTTTAAGCATCTCTGAAAGCACTAGGCCATGATGAAGAGTTTAAAATATATTCATTTAAAGGTGTCGTTTGACAATTTGGGAAATACACTCATTTGTTTTCTTGCGTGGAGTGAGAAAGCCAGCTGTCCGTTAGCTTAGCTTAGCATAAGGACTGGGTAACAGCTAGTCTTCACACCTCTGAAGCTCATCAATAAAACACATTATAAATTTGTTTTAGGTGTACTTAAAGGGCCCATGTCATGCTTTTCCGGTTATGACACGTCCCCTTGTGTGTTATGTAGCTTCTGCATGTGAACGGTCTGCAGAGTCACAACCCCTCAAAGCACACCCTGTAGCGAGTAGAACTCTAACTCAGAGAAGACCTGTCTGCTGCCCCAGAACGCCTCGTTGGACATTTCTCTTTTTCCATTGGTTGCTTCCGGGTACTGTGACGTGCCCATACCCAAATGGACCAATCCGCAGAGCCGTTAGGTTAAGACTTCCTCACACACACTTCCTCACACACACACACACACACACACACACACACACTCAATCTTTTCTCATCTGCATCTCCGCCGATTTCTCCTCCCTGAGACGGCGGGACGCGGCGAGGCTGTGTGTGTGTGTGTGTGTGTGTGTGTGTGTGTGTCAGTGCGTGAGTGCGTGCGGGCTGGTTTCGGGCTGGGTTTCGCGGTGTCTCGCTGCCACGCGGCCACTGGGCTCACAGGGAGGGGGGGGGCAGGAACTCCAACAAGCAGTTTAGGACAGAGAGTGAATACACAGACTACACAGAGATGCTGGATGAGAAACCAATGTGAGTTTGGAACATTGAACAATGTAAATCTATTCTAGTCGACCTCAACAATGGAATCAGTAGAAATGGCCATGACATGTGACCTTTAAGATGCTTCTACTATATCATATGTTTATTAAAGGACATGCTAATGGGAAACCCCCCAAAGAAGAGCCGAATCTAGTCGAGCTGATCCATGAAGTCTTCTTGACTTAATTTTACTCCAGTATACTTTTTGGGCGTAATGGATGCTATCACTTGGGATTTGTTTCGTTTGTTTTTTAGGATTCTTTATAAATAATTGTATATGTTTTGTTCCCTCAGAGCACTCTGAAGAGGAAGAGCCTCCGATCTTCATCCAGCCGAGCGGAGAAGAGGCTCTCTCAGCAGATCGAGGTTTGATACGTTTCTTATTTCAATCTGCAAATGTTGTGGCAAAGCAGTTTGAATCTATTTGTTGTTGTTGTTGGATCTGGATCATTGCGTATTGTGTAGGGGTGGAGGAAGTACTCAGATATTTCTATAAGTAAAAGGGTTAATAAGACCGTGCTGTAGTTCCTTTATAGCCCAACATTAGCCACCTTTAGCTTAGCGGTGGTGATGTGAAGTCATGTGACCGTGCTGTAGCCCAACATTAGCCACCTTTAGCTTAGCGGTGGTGACGTGAAGTCATGTGACCGGGCTATAGTTCCTATATAGCCCAACATTAGCCTCCTTTAGCTTAGCGGTGGTGACGTGAAGTCATGTGACCGGGCTATAGTTCCTATATAGCCCAACATTAGCCTCCTTTAGCTTAGCGGTGGTGACGTGAAGTCATGAATCTATTTGTTGTTGTCGTTGGAACACTATTGTCCTTTTTAAGATAAGATGATAACGTGTACTTTACTGATCACAAGTTGGGACATTTTTGATGTACAAGTAAGTATAAATATGGAAAATAAATGAAAGCGGCATGTTGCGTTGCGTTGTCACAATCTGAAACCAGAGCCCAGTCTGCTCTGATTGGTTAGCTGGCCGGCTCTGTTGTGATTGGTCAACCGCTTGGATAGATGTTGTAGTGGCAATTTCTTATATTACTTTATATGGTAAAACCAAATGACGACATTACACTGAGAAATGGTTTGGTCAACTCGACTTGTTGTTCACACGGTATCTTCCTGCCAAGGTCGTACTTGAACAATGCGGCTCTTGTTTCTTATGAGAGCATTGATAACAGTCGGGAGAAAGTGTTATCTCTTTTCGTCTGCACAGCAACATTCCTCTATAAATCACACACACACATTTGCCTCTGTGTCCACTCAGACCTGTATCTACAAGCTTGTATAAAGAACTACTAAAACAACTTTGATTTGCATCGAACCAACTTTATTATTTGTATTACATCTCCAGATGGTTGACGAGTGAAAGTTTCCACAACAATGTCCCGCCCCTTAGCCTATCACGTACGATGTGTTGGAGCGCTAGCCAATAGGAGCTGTAGAGAAACTCCACCTTGAGGAAACAGGGATTTTAGCCTTTAGAGACCATTAACATGCACTAAAACCTACAGAACAGGAGAGGGAACACCCTAAGAAACATAATAGGGCCTCTTTAACGCATATTAAACCTTTAATGTTGCAGTAAATGTATTTATCCGGATATCTTTTATTGTTAAAGCCTTAAAGGTGGGGTAGGTAAGAATGGAGAAAGCAGCTCGAGTGGGCTAGAATTTGAAAGTACGCAGCCGAAAAAAATCCACTTCCTCACAGAGCCCCTCCCCCAACACACACGGACGCGCACATGACCAATGAGGGCACGAGATCAGTGTGTGCCCCGATGGAAGGCTGACAGGCAGGTAGGCCATCCAGTTACTTTAGCCGGGCCGAGGCAGATGATTGGTCGTGCTTTTAACAGCGCCACGGCTTCCACAAAGCATTTAAGATATTCATTGCTATCGGGATGTTAAGAGCATTCCATGGACTATAACAAAAAGTGTATCCGAGCCGGTTTCTCAAACTTACCTACCCCACCTTTAAGTTAAAAAATCACCCTATTACCTGTCGTGTCTCGCCTTAAAGCCCAAGGGGACATATATGTCACTTTTCAGATATTTGACACGAGGGGGGGTTACTCGTCAGATATGTGTTGTACGTGGTGTATTTAGTCTAAATTATGTTCCCCTTACTTTTCCTAAAAGTAGAAATGGTTTTTTTCAGCGCCACGGATGACTTTTTTTATGTATTTATTGTCAAAGTATTTCATGTATTCATTGCTATCGGGATGTTAAGAGCATTCCATGGAATATAACAAGTGTTTCTGAAGTGAATTACCTACCCCACCGTTAATGTCGCAGTAACTGTATTTACCCTCCTCGTCCCACTCATATATCCTTTATTGTGTGGCTGCAGGACGACAGCGCTGACCTCCGCTGCCAGCTGCACTTCGCCAAAGAGGAACTATCTCTGATGTGCAAGAAGCTCTCCAAGCTGGTGTCGGAGAGCGAGATCCTCCGGGAGGAGCTCTGCAGATATCAATCTCCAGAGGGCCGCCAAACCTCCGCTCACAGCAGGGAGGCCGAGGTCAAAGTTCACCTGAGGCTGGTGGAGGAGGAGGCCACGCTGCTGAGCCGACGCATCGTGGAGCTGGAGGTGGAGAACCGAGGACTGAGGGCGGAGATGAGCGACATGCGGGAGAGAACAGGCAGAGGGGGCGAGGAAGAGGAGGACATGGCGTGGAAGGAAAGAGAGGGAAGTTTGAAGCAGGTCGAGGAAGGGCGAAGCGATGTGGAGAATATTCAGATTACACGAGAGGGTCCCGTGGGAGGGGAGTGGGACCCTGCAGACGCTCAGGAAGACGACAAAACCCCCGACAGACGAGGGATGACGAAGGAACATGGAAGTCTCCTGGCTCTCAGGGATCATTGCTGCATGCTGGGCTCAGCCGTCCTGCTCATGACGCCACAGAACAGCCACCCGTCGTCTACCTGCACTTCTCACACGGAGGACTTCGACATGAAGAGTTTCTACGACGCGTTGGAGCTCCTGCAGGCCATGCTGTTGGCTTTCATCGGACACGTGGAGACGCTTCTGTCAGCGGAAGATTTGGAGAAAAAGGACGCTTGGGATTCCCAGACGTTATCCTTTCTCTGCGGAGACTTTGACATCCAAGAGTCTCAAAGTAAGCAGGAGCTCGTGGAAGATCTCCGCACCTCGGAGGTCAAGGAGAGGGAAACACAAACGAGACAATCGACTTGTTTCCAGTTGGATCTGATGCAAAGCTGCGGGGACCCGAAGATGCGACTGTCCCTTCAGATTCTGAGGATCCTCCATCAGTGGTGCCAAGTCAAAGGACGGGAGGAGGGGAACGAGGTAATTATTCTCTCCTTTTGCAGAAGTATACAACATGTGTGTCAAATGCAAATATACTCTCCTTTTAAAATAGGCTATCAAGATACAAAGACAATCGTTATTTTTACGTTTTATGCCGGGAAACAGCAATCTGGAAAGCAATTAAAGAACAGAATAGCTAGAATGACTAACCCAATGATGCATCCATGTGATGGTTGCTATGATCGGAGTATGCATTATAAACATCAATATTGCAATCCATTGTTTATACTTCACTGAGATAAGCTAAAAACATGTTCAATTACTCGTGCAACTCTTTCAAAAGGCAATGCATAATGAAAATGGCGCATTTCCACTGCAGGGCCTCGCTCGGCTTAGTACGGTATGGCTAGGCCTCGTTAGGCCTTGTTAGGCCAGGCTCACTTTATGCTGCGTTTCCATTACAGTGTAGTAGCTGTGGCAGTAACTATAGTAACGCAGTGTAGGCGGAGCCGTGACGTCATCTTCAATGCGAAACACAAAACCAACATCAGCCGTTAGCTGTTAGCACTCAGAGCTCACAGCTCCTCATATCTGTTCAGAAACTAGACAGAAGTTAAACAAGTCCAAACCACAGACTGCCTGTGTCATGGAGAATACAGTCGCTGCTTTATTTATGTCTGTAGGCCGTTGCTGTGAGTGTGGACGGTCGGAGCATATATAACGTTAGCTTAGCCGATCTCCATTCAGAAAACACACATTTTAAAGGGTTTCTCGCCTGCCGTCTGTCTGCAGACTTGTCAAAGCATTAATTCATGGTGTTTACTAACCGGTATCAGCATGTTGTTACTTTGGCATCATTTTGAAAAACTTGTATTATAATTAAGTCACGGTAAAACATGTTCATCTTGTTGTAGTTGCCAGCGATTCTCTCTCTAGTTTAGCATGCTCAGCCCGGTTGTTGGCCCGGAAAGAACCTCGATTTTGGAGAGCCAGAAAACTGTGAAAGAGTACCCGCTAGCCGGAACTACGCCAAGTGGAAACGCAACCAAAAGCGGGCGGGCACGGCACTTAAACCGCGCTGTAGTGGAAATGCGCCATAACGGTCCCATCTCCAGCGTTGGGACGTTTCTGAGTTGGCGTGTTCCAGAGCTTTAATGTGGAAACAACGAGGCGCTATCAAGTTGTATGTCATTGCTTAGATTATTGATCCGTTTCCTTTCCAAGTCCAGTTTCTGAGTGTTGTGAAGAAAGCACGAGAGTCCCATCTGTTGCCCCTGGTGATAGAGAAAGCTAAACTTAGTCCGCACCGTAATTTGGATCCGCTCCAAATGTGTGTGGGTTCTTTGTTTGCATAAGATATACCCGTCCAAGTTTTATGAAAATCGGGACGGTGGGTTTTATGTGATCTTTCGACAAACCGAGGTCAACACACGAGGAGGTTCAACTGCATGCTATATATATACATCAACATGTGTCCCCTCTTCTCCATGTCTCTTCTACATCAACATGTGTCCCCTCTTCTTCATGTCTCTTCTACATCAACATGTGTCCCCTCTTCTCCATGTCTCTTCTACATCAACATGTGTCCCCTCTTCTTCATGTCTCTTCTACATCAACATGTGTCCCCTCTTCTCCATGTCTCTTCTACATCAACATGTGTCCCCTCTTCTTCATGTCTCTTCTACATCAACATGTGTCCCCTCTTCTTCATGTCTCTTCTACATCAACATGTATCCCCTCTTCTCCATGTCTCTTCTACATCAACATGTGTCCCCTCTTCTTCATGTCTCTTCTACATCAACATGTGTCCCCTCTTCTCCATGTCTCTTCTACATCAACATGTGTCCCCTCTTCTTCATGTCTCTTCTACATCAACATGTGTCCCCTCTTCTCCATGTCTCTTCTACATCAACATGTATCCCCTCTTCTCCATGTCTCTTCTACATCAACATGTGTCCCCTCTTCTCCATGTCCTCTACATCAACATGTGTCCCCTCTTCTCCATGTCTCTTCTACATCAACATGTGTCCCCTCTTCTTCATGTCTCTTCTACATCAACATGTGTCCCCTCTTCCTCATGTCTCTTCTACATCAACATGTGTCCCCTCTTCTTCATGTCTCTTCTACATCAACATGTGTCCCCTCTTCTTCATGTCTCTTCTACATCAACATGTGTCCCCTCTTCTTCATGTCTCTTCTACATCAACATGTGTCCCCTCTTCTTCATGTCTCTTCTACATCAACATGTGTCCCTCTTCTTCATGTCTCTTCTACATCAACATGTGTCCCCTCTTCCTCATGTCTCTTCTACATCAACATGTTTCCCTCTTCTTCATGTCTCTTCTACATCAACATGTGTCCCCTCTTCTTCATGTCTCTTCTACATCAACATGTGTCCCCTCTTCTTCATGTCTCTTCTACATCAAACATGTGTCCCCTCTTCTTCATGTCTCTTCTACATCAACATGTGTCCTCTCTTCTTCATGTCTCTTCTACATCAACATGTGTCCCCTCTTCTTCATGTCTCCTCTACATCAACATGTGTCCCCTCTTCTACATCAACATGTGTCCCCTCTTCTTCATGTCTCTTCTTCATCAACATGTGTCACCTCTTCTCCATGTCTCTTCTACATCAACATGTGTCCTCTCTTCTTCATGTCTCTTCTACATCAACATGTGTCCCCTCTTCTTCATGTCTCTTCTACATCAACATGTGTCCCCTCTTCTTCATGTCTCTTCTACATCAACATGTGTCCCCTCTTCTTCATGTCTCTTCTACATCAACATGTGTCCCCTCTTCTCCATGTCTCTTCTACATCAACATGTGTCCCCTCTTCTCCATGTCTCTTCTACATCAAATGTGTCCCCTCTTCTTCAATGTCTCTTCTACATCAACATGTGTCCCCTCTTCTTCATGTCTCTTCTACATCAACATGTGTCCCCTCTTCTCCATGTCTCTTCTACATCAACATGTGTCCCCTCTTCTCCATGTCTCTTCTACATCAACATGTGTCCCCTCTTCTCCATGTCTCTTCTACATCAACATGTGTCCCCTCTTCTTCATGTCTCTTCTACATCAACATGTGTCCCCTCTTCCTCATGTCTCTTCTACATCAACATGTTTCCCCTCTTCTTCATGTCTCTTCTACATCAACATGTGTCCCCTCTTCTTCATGTCTCTTCTACATCAACATGTGTCCCCTCTTCTTCATGTCTCTTCTACATCAACATGTGTCCCCTCTTCTTCATGTCTCCTCTACATCAACATGTGTCCCCTCTTCTACATCAACATGTGTCCCCTCTTCTTCATGTCTCTTCTTCATCAACATGTGTCCCCTCTTCTCCATGTCTCTTCTACATCAACATGTGTCCTCTCTTCTTCATGTCTCTTCTACATCAACATGTGTCCCCTCTTCTTCATGTCTCTTCTACATCAACATGTGTCCCCTCTTCTTCTTGTCTCTTCTACATCAACATGTGTCCCCTCTTCTTCTTGTCTCTTCTACATCAACATGTGTCCCCTCTTCTTCATGTCTCTTCTACATCAACATGTGTCCCCTCTTCTTCTTGTCTCTTCTACATCAACATGTGTCCCCTCTTCTTCATGTCTCTTCTACATCAACATGTGTCCCCTCTTCTTCATGTCTCTTCTACATCAACATGTGTCCTCTCTTCTTCATGTCTCTTCTACATCAACATGTGTCCCCTCTTCTTCATGTCTCTTCTACATCAACATGTGTCCCCTCTTCTCCATGTCTCTTCTACATCAACATGTGTCCCCTCTTCGTCATGTCTCTTCTACATCAACATGTGTCCCCTCTTCTTCATGTCTCTTCTACATCAACATGTGTCCCCTCTTCTTCATGTCTCTTCTACATCACCATGTGTCCCCTCTTCTTCATGTCTCTTCTACATCAACATGTGTCCCCTCTTTCTCCATGTCTCTTCTTCATCAACATGTGTCCCCTCTTCTTTATGTCTCCTCTACATCAACATGTGTCCCCTCTTCTCCATGTCTCTTCTACATCAACATGGTCCCCTCTTCTTCAGGTCTCTTCTACATCAACATGTGTCCCCTCTTCTTCATGTCTCTTCTAAATCAGCATGTGTCCCCTCTCTTCATGTCTCTTCTACATCAACATGTTGTCCCCTCTTCTTCATGTCTCTTCTACATCAACATGTGTCCCCTCTTCTCCATGTCTCTTCTACATCAACAGTGTGTCCCCTCTTCGTCATGTCTCTTCTACATCAACATGTGTCCCCTCTTCTTCATGTCTCTTCTACATCAACATGTGTCCCCTCTTCTTCATGTCTCTTCTACATAACCATGTGTCCCCTTTCTTCATGTCCTCTTCTACATCAACATGTGTCCCCTCTTCTCCATGTCTCTTCTTCATCAACATGTGTCCCCTCTTCTTTATGTCTCCTCTACATCAACATGTGTCCCCTCTTCTCCATGTCTCTTCTACATCAACATGTGTCCCCTCTTCTTCATGTCTCTTCTACATCAACATGTGTCCCCTCTTCTCCATGTCTCTTCTACATCAACACGTGTCCCCTCTTCTTCATGTGTCTTCTACATCAACACGTGTCCCCTCTTCTTCATGTCTCTTCTACATCAACATGTGTCCCCTCTTCTTCACGTCTCTTCTACATCAACATGTGTCCCCTCTTCTTCATGTCTCTTCTACATCAACTCTAAATATATCTGTTTTTCTTTACAGGGTGCCGACAGAACCAGGTCTGTGCTGCAGGGTCTTCTTCAGGACCTCGCTGCAGAGCTTCAGGACGAGCTGATTGATCTGGACGGCGAGGCGAAGGCGACACACAGCGGGGCAGCCGAGGTAAACCCACTGTCGACTCGGCAGGAGTGTGTTTCTCCTGCCGGGATCCGTAGAGCTCTCACGATGATCCGTCTCCCTGGCCTCGTCTCTCTCGGGCATCATGAAACGGACTCAGGGCGGAGTATTTAGGCTAATCTCTCGTCGGGGCTGCAGCCAAACGGGCCAGGCGTGATCAGATCGGCTGCAGGGAAACACTCTCTGCAGGAGAAGTGAGAACAGTGCGTCAAGCTGCAAAAGCAAAAGTTCAAATGCACGACAATTTCATCTCATATTTGAAATGTCGGCACTGCCACGTTTTTAGTCTTTTTCTTTCTTTGCACAGCATGATCAGATCAGGGCCGGATTTACTTCTTTAATGTGTGTTTTTCCTCCTCATTCCACTGACCGTAATCCTTCTTGAGGCACATCTAATATGCCAGGAGTCTTCAGGCTGTACGAATGGTGGGTGGCTTTTCCATCAAAGGTCTGCAATCAGAGCTAGAAATGAACCCGTTCAAGTACAACAAGTCGTACAAAATGTTTGCAATATAAGTGGATAACAACGCACCGTGGAAACATGTCCACAGATAGTGGGACGGAGCTGATGAAATGGCTGATATAACTGTAGACGAAATAGGCAGACGTGCTAATAAATAGTTTCTGTTACTGGGCAACCATTCTGGATTATGAGGTCGGGTTGGTGAAGATCTCCCGGGCTTCCGGCGTTCCGGTTTAAATTTTGTTTTCGTGATTATTTCCCTGCAGATCGGCTTATCTTTTAGTTTGCATATTACAGCGTGCGGCCTTGATATCAACATCCATCTAAAAATGTTTCTCGTAAATCTCCAATAAATCAAAGTTGGCACTCTAATGATACAGAACAGCCAAAACAACCTAAAATAATCGTCAATGTAATGCTGGGTTTCTGGGTAAAGTCGTGGGATGTTTACAATGAATTGTAGGCGTAAAAAAGTCTTAAATTTGATTTTATACGTTTAAAAATAACTACTACTGTCGTGTTCTTCCATCGATCCAGTACGACGTGCATAACGTTGGCTTGTTCACTATCTTAGTCGAGTACATCTTATCTTATCTTATTTGGCTATTCTTAATAGTTTCTCTTAATAACTGGACTTAAAACTCCCACTGTACATTTTACATTCATATTCAATATAATATTGAATAATCAATTTCTTGCACAATAATATCCTGCATTATATTTGTTACTGGAAATAGTGTACTTCCACATGTATATTTTCCACATGTAATATATATCTTTTACTTTTTAATGCTATTTTATTTCTATTTCAGAAATATTTTGGACTGTTTATTTATTGTGTCTTAATTTCTCTTATGTACCTTGCCAATAACATTCCTATCCATCCATCTATCTATCCATCTATTTATCTATCCATCCATCTATCTATCTATCCATCCATCCATCTATCTATTTATCCATCCATCCATCTATTTATCCATCCATCCATCCATCTATCTATCCATCCATCTATCTATCCATCATCTATTTATCTATCCATCCATCTAGCTATCCATCCATCCATCCATCTATCCATCCCTCCATCTATCCATCTTATCTCTCCATCTATTTATCTATCCATCCATCTATCTAATTCTATCCATCCATCATCCATGCTATTATCCATCCATCTATCCATCTATCCATCTATCTATCCATCTCTATTATCTATCCATCCATCTATCGATCCATCTCATCCATCCATCTATCCATCCATCTATTCCATCCCTCTATCCATCCACCTATCCATCTATCTATCTATCCTCAGCATCCATCTATTATATCCATCCATCTATCCATCTATTCCATCCATCCATCTATTCCATCTATCTATCCACTAGTTTATCTATCCATCCAGCTTATCTATCCATCTCTAGCCATCCATCTATCCATCATCCATCTATCATCCAATCTATCCATCCAAACGATCCATCCATCTATCTATCCATCTCATCTATTTATGTTATCCAATCCATCCATCTATCTATCCATCACTATTCTATTTATCTATCCATCTATCCATCCATCTATTTATCTATCCATCCATCTATCTATCCATCCATCTATTTATCTATCCATCCATCCATCCATCCATCTATCCATCCATCTATTATCTATCCATCTATCCATCCATCTATCCATCCATCCATCCATCTATTCATCCATCCATCTATCCATCTATCCATCCATCCATCTATCCATCTATCTATCCATCTATTTATCTATCCATCCATCTATCTATCCATCTATCCATCCATCTATCCATCCTCTATATCCATCCATCCATCCAACTATCTATCTATCTCCATCCAGCCATCATCTATTTATCCATCTATCCATCCATCCATCTATCCAGCTATCTATCCATCTATCCATCCATCCATCTATCCATCTATCCATCCTCTATCCATCCATCTATCCATTTTATCCATCCAACTATCCATCCATCTATCTATCCATCCATCTATTTATTTATCCATCCATCCATCCATCTATCCATCCATCTATTTATCTATCCATCCATCTATCTATCCATCCATCTATCCATCCATCTATTTATCTATCCATCTATCCATCCATCTATTATCTATCCATCCATCTATCTATCCATCCATCTATTTATCTATCCATCCATCCATCCATCTATCCATCCATCTATTTATCTATCCATCTATCCATCCATCCATCCATCCATCTATTTATCCATCCATCCATCCATCTATCCATCCATCTATTTATCTATCCATCCATCTATCTATCCATCTATCCATCCATGCATCTATTTATCCATCCATCCATCTATCTATCCATCCATCTATTTATCTATCCATCCATCTATTTATCTATCCATCCATCTATCTATCCATCCATCTATTTATCTATCCATCTATCCATCCATCTATTTATTTATTCATCCATCCATCCACCCATCCATCTATCCATCCATCCATCTATTTATCCATCCATCCATCTATCCATCCAACTATCCATCCATCTATCTATCTATCCATCCATCTATTTATCTATCCATCCATCTATCCATCCATCTATTTATCTATCCATCTATCCATCCATCTATGTATCTATCCATCCATCTATCTATCCATCCATCTATTTATCTATCCATCCATCCATCCATCTATCCATCCATCTATTTATCCATCCATCTATCCATCCATCCATCCATCTATTTATCCATCCATCCATCCATCTATCCATCCATCTATTTATCTATCCATCCATCTATCTATCCATCTATCCATCCATCCATCTATTTATCCATCCATCCATCTATCTATCCATCCATCTATTTATCTATCCATCCATCTATTTATCTATCCATCCATCTATCTATCCATCCATCTATTTATCTATCCATCTATCCATCCATCTATTTATTTATTCATCCATCCATCCACCCATCCATCTATCCATCCATCCATCCATCTATTTATCATCCATCCATCTATCTATCCATCCATCTATTTATCTATCCATCCATCTATCTATCCATCCATCTATTTATCTATCCATCTATTTATCTATCCATCCATCTATCTATCCATCCATCTACCTACCTGTCTAACATGTTTTCTGTCTTTCCTCAGGGTGGCATCTCTCACCATGAAGCTAACAAGTGAGTAGTGTTTATCAAGCGTTCACATATCTTTAGTCCCTAAAGTCCTCCAGTTCTGATCCATTCGTGTTTTTCACAGAATCTGCATCTCTAAAAGACTCAGTCGTCCGTTTTCTCCACGCGGCTGCAAGAAGAAGAAGAACTGGTGTTATCTGAGTCCGGATGCCGAGCAGCTGGACCGTGAAAACCCTGTGAAGACTTGGGATCACCTCATCATGCCGCGTAGCTTCCCAGACTTTGATCTCGAGAAGATATCTGCGGGGAGAAGCCACACCGCCCCGGAAAAGTCGACTCAACGCATCTACTTCAGCCCACCGTCGGCACGAAGGGTCCATCAGGCTCAGCTGAAGCACAACCCAAAGTCTGTGACCTCGATCTCGCCCTGGTGCTCGAACCTCAGCGACGACATGAAGGAGATGACAGCAGGTTGGAGGTCGGATAGGAAGGTTCAGTATCAGGATGTCGATGTTGCTTGTTCCGGCACTCAGACGACCAAGAAGCCGAAGATGGTGAGCGTCGCTCTGCAAACGGAGGGTGTGGTTAGTGTTAGGAGTCCGACTCGAGGCCTGAGCTCCTCTCTGGTCTCCAACAGATCGAACCACATCTCCACCTCGTTGGATGGAGTCCCGGGAAGAATCAGATCCACCGCATCGTTATCTTCGCCAAAGCTGTACCGGAGACACTCTGCATCCGGAGTGTCTTCTTCCGCCAACTCCTCGTCTACTTCGTCCAGAGATCGAGGCCTGTGTAGCCCGAACTCGCAAAGCAACACCAGCCTCACGTGGACCAGACAAAAACCCGCATCAGGAAATAACCCCGGGGCCAAGCCTCCCACTAAACCTGCAGCCGGTAACAGGTACGCAGAGATGGCAAAAGTACACACATCCTTCACTCAAGTAGAAGTACAGATACTTGTGTTTAAAAATACTCTGGTGAAAGTAGAAGTACTGACTAAACTTCTTTACTCAAGTCAAAGTAAAGAGGCTTTGAAGTGTACTTCAGTAAAAAGTACCCATAGCTAGCAGCTGCTTTAAAGAGTACCTGACCTCCCTTTATATTAATAGAACAATAATGTCATTGTTAGCTAATGAATGTTTCCATGCTGAACAACGGCAACATGACAACGTTTCCATTGGTCCCTCTTCTTTAGAGAAGACCAGGAAGTGATGGATACACGGATCGTGTTCCAACCAATAGGCACGCAGTGACTCTAAAGAATAATGATCACGCACCAGACACACATTCAGACTAAAGGAACCAGCTGTTTGGGAAATGCAGGAAGTAGTGGAGTAAAGTACTGACACCAGAAAAATGTACTTAAGTACAGTAACGAAATATTTGTACTCCACTACTTCCCACCTCTGCAGGTACGGCATGGTGACGGAGTTTCCTGCGCAGGGTGAGCGGCCGGGTGGAGAAACCGGTGCCAGGGTTAGCGCAGAAGACGAAGACCGGGTTGAAAAACCTGGAGAGGATCCCAACGAGGCCTCCAGCCGCCGCCTCGCTGCA
Source organism: Chaenocephalus aceratus (assembly GCA_023974075.1). Classification (NCBI taxonomy): domain Eukaryota; kingdom Metazoa; phylum Chordata; class Actinopteri; order Perciformes; family Channichthyidae; genus Chaenocephalus; species Chaenocephalus aceratus. The sequence continues at coordinate 46,841 of JAMFTG010001923.1, forward strand.
CAGGAACGACAGCGTGACCCGGATCGTCAACCAGAGGTTCATGAAGCAGCGAGAAGAGAAAAGTGGCGGGATGAACCACGGCGTCCGACAGAGTCCGAGCACCGGAACTTCAGAGGTGAGCAAAACAGTCATTTTCCGTGCTGTAGTTCCTTTATAGCCCAACGTTAGCCACCTTTAGCTTAGCGGTGGTGATGTGAAGTCATGTGACCGTGCTGTAGTTCCTTTATAGCCCAACGTTAGCCACCTTTAGCTTAGCGGTGGTGACGTGAAGTCATGTGACCGTGCTGTAGTTTCCTTTATAGCCCAACATTAGCCTCCTTTAGCTTAGCGGTGGTGACGTGAAGTGATGTGACCGTGCTGTAGTTCCTTTATAGCCCAACATTAGCCACCTTTAGCTTAGCGGTGGTGATGTGAAGTCATGTGACCGTGCTGTAGTTCCTTTATAGCCCAACATTAGCTTCCTTTAGCTTAGCGGTGGCGACGTGAAGTCATGTGACCGTGCTGTAGTTCCTTTATAGCGCAACATTAGCCGCCTTTAGCTTAGCGGTGGTGACGTGAAGTCATGTGACCGTGCTGTAGTTCCTTTATAGCGCAACATTAGCCGCCTTTAGCTTAGCGGTGGTGACGTGAAGTCATGTGACCGTGCTGTAGTTCCTTTATAGCCCAACATTAGCCACCTTTAGCTTAGCATTGGGGACAATGTTTGTGAACGGCAAAACTTTCTGAAAACATCTGTTTAATATATTTCTTTCTGACCAGGAGGGAAACTATGACTGCAGCTCCGGCGGCTCGTTGACTTTCTGCTTCGCTCGTCCGTCCCGCTCGTCTCAGAAACAAACGTTGAGTCAGAACAAACTGCAGAGACAGAGATTCTCCCCGCCATCGAGCGTCGCCGCTGACTGAATGAGAAACACGGACACTTCTGGAAAACTGAGAGTGGGAAGGAAATTTAAATATAATATCCAAATGTCAACCTGCTTTTCTCAGGATGGTGGAACTGTGTGGGATGTTTTAGGAATTTTATCTCAGTATTTGTTTTGTTTTGGTGCAATTTATATATTTATCTCTTTACAAATGAACAAATCTTCAATGGCAATGCATAACACAGTGTTTTCACTTTTTCTAAAACTGCTTTTGCACTTATATTGTAAACTGCAAATGTACTTTATATTATCCTTGTAGTATTTCATAGGGAGTAACTTCATGTATTTATTGAATAAACATTTAACATCTGATTAACAGGATGAACTTTGATGTTATTCACCTTCATCGTGGATGGATAAAGAAATGTCGGGACCCTCTGGCCTTCACCTTCAAAATGTCACTAAAAAGACACATACGAACCTAAAAGAGACTCCAAATGCATTCAAAATGATTTAAATGACAGCAAAACAACAACAAAATAGACAAACTCACCACAAATGACGTTAAATGACTACAAAGCGATATAAAATTACCAAAAAGAGACGAAAAATTACCAGAAAGAGACAAAATAGGACTATTAAGGGTCATACAATTACCATAAAAACACACAAACCCAACACTCAAAAAAAAACATCTAGAAAAAGACACACATTTTTTTAACAAAACATTCAAAACGAGAGCAAAGTGACTCAAAATGACTAGCCACAGTGTGGCTGTGGGCCCTTTGTCTCTTAAGCTAATCTGCAGAGCCTTGTTTACCGTGCAGAGATCAGCTGTTACGTCAAACGCTCAAAAAAGAAGAGTGAGGGCTGAGTCGATAATGAGATGAGATTTCCTCTCCTCTGAGATCAGGAGCCTCTCCACTTTCTCTCAAAAACACATATAAATAAACCTGAAGTAGTTTCCTGACTTTGTGATTTTAAACGTGAGACGGTAAAGATTTTTCTTTGAGTGTTGAAATATATGTTGGTGGCGCCTGGCAGCAGCTGTCTGTCACACAATAACACAGTGTCAAGTTTCTGCCACGCACACACGCACAAAGAAACACGCACACACACACAGAGAAACACACACACATTCACAGAGAAACACACACACACACACACACACACACACACACACAACACACACACACACACACACACACACACACACACACACACACCACACACACACACACACACACACACACACACACACACACACACACACACACACACACACACACACACACACACCACACACACACACACACACACACACACACACACACACACACACACACACACACACACTTATTTCAATGTTCTTTGTTACTTCTTTAATTAAATAGAGGGGGGGCGAACATATCAAAACGTTAGTATGTATAGTACTTTATAGTAAGCTGATTTGGATACAAGCGTCCTCTAAATGAAATGAAATGTAAAAGTATTTCTGATTAAAGGACTGGATTATAAAGTCGTGGCATTAGAAGAAAATGCCTACATTTAATTCCAACACTAAGTCAATAGAATTAGTTTAGATTTTTAGCATTATGATCTTGCACATTGATCTGAAAAACATTATTTATATTGTTATCATTATTTATGTACTCCTTTTTGTGTATACTCAATTATATACAATAGATGTTTTTAATTAAAAATGGGTACAAATGAGAGCAGAAAGGGGGAAATGTTTGCTTTCTTTTATATAACTGGTTTCCCTGGTTAATTTAGTGCAATTAATTTAATTTTAATTATACTATTAAAGAATAACTTAAATCGCACAACCTCTGAGAAATACTACTTGTATTTAAAGAATAAGAAAAATGGATATGCAAAAGTTACCAACAATGGGGGTCAGTTTTTTAAAATGCAAACTTCATTATGAGTCCTGAAACTAAAAGAGAACATATTTGTTGTGTTTTTTAATGTATTCCACGATTAAGAAATACATTTTTTTTAAATTATTATTAAAATACAGTGTGTAATTACACTCCCGTCCTACAGGGGGCGCTGCATAATCTTTTATCTCCGCAGATTTTCCTGCTTTAACACGAGCGGAATAACAACAGAGCCAGGCAGCTGCACACAGACACCGGATTCTGATGAAGTATTATCACATAAATTAAAGTTATTCACAGATTAAATGGAGCCGGTTTTCCGGAGGTTTCACTCGTTTGACTTTGAGTCTGATCAGAGGTTTCAGGAGGGACTGAAGGATTTAAATAAAACCTGCAGAGAGGAGAAACTGCTGCAGCTGAAACTCTTCTTCTACAACAGGTAGGAAACACCTGCAAGTACTATTTATTTAGTACTAATTATGCAGAAAAATACTTTCTACTTGCAAGGAATCTTTGGCTAAAAATGTATTTAAATCATTAATCTACGTTGGTGTTTGGAGCATAACATATATATACACATATAAAATATAAGAGGCAAAGTAATGCAACATTTAATAACTTAACTATAGAGAAGAAAACTACAATAACAATGAAAACTGCAGAGGAGAAGCTCTTCTGAGAGGAAATACCTGCATCTACTAAAAGTACTGCCAATAAGTACACATGTATAGAACCGTCTTAATTACTCTACTGCATGTTTCTGACAGCTTCAGTTACTTTATACATTCAGATGTCTTCACTTGTAAGGAAATCTACCTGGTGTTTGGTGCTTAACAATATATAACAATAAGAGGCGAGGTAATGCAACATTTAAGGACATAACTATAGATAAAAAAGACCACACACACACACACACACACACACACGGTGCAAGCAACTGACTATAATGTGATGCTGTCTGCAGGTGTGTGGAGCCCATCGACCGGACGAGATACAGAGAGTGGAGGAAACACCAGGACTCTGAGAACAGGTAGGAGCAGAGAGGAGGAACATCTGGAGAACCTACAGGGACATCTACTACGGAACATCTGGAGAACCTACAGGGACATCCTACTACAGGAACATCTGGAGAACCTACAGGGACATCTACTACAGGAACTCTGAGAACCTACAGGGACATCTACTACAGGAACATCTGGAGAACCTACAGGGACATCTACTACAGGAACATCTGGAGAACCTACAGGGACATCTACTACAGGAACATCTAGAGAACCTACTGGGACATCTACTACAGGAACAATCTGGAGAACCTACAGGAAACATCCACAGGAACATCTAGAGAACGTAGAGACACATCTGCGGGAACACCTGGAGAACCTAGAGAAATATCAACAGGAACATCTGGGGAAACCTACAGGGACATCTACTACAGGAACATCTGGAGAACCTACAGGGACATCTACTACAGGAACATCTGGAGAACCTACAGGGACATCTACTACAGGAACATCTGGAGAACCTACAGGAACATCTACTACAGGAACATCTGGAGAACCTACAGGGACATCTACTACAGGAACATCTAGAGAACCTACTGGGACAATCTACTACAGGAACATCTTGGAGAAACCTACAGGAACATCTACTACAGGAACATCTAGAGAACCTACAGGGACATCTACTACTACAGGAACATCTGGAGAACCTACAGGGACATCTACTACAGGAACATCTGGAGAACCTACAGGAACATCTACTACAGGAACATCTGGAGAACCTACAGGGACATCTACTACAGGAACATCTAGAGAACCTACAGGGACATCTACTACAGGAACATCTGGAGAACCTACAGGAACATCTGGAGAACCTACAGGGACATCTACTACAGGAACATCAGGAGAAACATCTGGAGAACCTACAGGGACATCTACGACAGGAACATCTGGAGAACCTACAGGAACATCTAGAGAACGTAGAGATACATCTGCGGGAACATCTACAGAACATCTGGAGAACGTAGAGACACATCAACAGGAACATCTGGAGAACGTAGAGACACATCCACAGGAACATCTGGAGAACGTAGAGACACATCCACAGGAACATCTGGAGAACGTAGAGACACATCAACAGGAACATCTGGAGAACGTAGAGACACATCAACAGGAACATCTGGAGAACGTAGAGACACATCAACAGGAACATCTGCCGAACCAAGAGAAAGATCCACCGAAGCATCTGGAGAGACGGAGGAGAAGCAGCTCTCCTTTGCCGAGGTGATGCAATTCGTTCAGGCGGGACAGGAAGTGCCCGGAGCCGCCACAACTGGAAATAAAACCAACGAACAAGAGTCCCACTGCCTCTCAGATGGAGAGGAGGCTCAAACCCTGGGAGACGTAAACCGTTTACGAGTGAACTTTAAAATCAGTAGTTTTGTTATGAAGCGTGAACTTCTCCGACTCAATGACATGTACATATTGTAAATAGAGATCAGTTACCAGGTGTCACCTCAGAATATTATTTACTGAATAATAATTGAGCTTCTACTTTCCATTTGTATTTTACACGAGTGTTTCTGTCTCAAGCAACCTTATATTTCTTACATTGAAGAGAAAATAAAGCAAATAAACTGACAAGGCACAGGAAATGACCCATGGATGTATAATAAGAACTGGATACAGCGTTTCCTATGAGAGCTGCTCATTGGTGCATGAAGGCACTTTTGACAGAGCGAAACATCACAGATTACCCATCATGCCTAGCTGTCAGGGCAGAAGAACCCGTAATGTGCGCTCAGAGCATGCGCCCCTTAAGCCCCGCCCCCCGAGCTCCCACTCTCGGCTCACTAGAATGAATGGAGACAGAAAATAAATCTAGATTCGGCTTTTAGTGCGTTTTACAACTTAGGACCTAATGATTCTAATAAGGGCGATAAAACAGTTCGTACTAGGGATGGGAACGATTAATCGAATATTCGAAATGATTCAGGTATTCGAATAATTATCATGTATTCGAATAATGTATTCGAATAATTATTCATGTATTCGAATATGAGTTATGAATATTTTTATTAATTTTTTTTTTGGGAGTGATGCCTAAGTTGATTACATATTATCAAATTGAATAATTAATGTATTTATATACGACTATGCCATAGCTAAATGTGTTAGGTGACGTCTAAAGTGTG
>JAMFTG010001924.1:0-48458 GCA_023974075.1 Chaenocephalus aceratus
AGGCACTTTTAAATCCTCTCTAAAACACACTTTTTCCTCTCTTGCCTTTTAAAGTGAGCAGAGCATGACATTTTTTCATTTTGTATTTTAACTGGGGTCCTCTGCCTTATATTTGTTTTTTTAACTTACATGCTACAATTGGATTATGTTCCGTATAATTTTTTATTCATGTACAGCACTTGGCGCGACCGAAAGTTTGTTTTAAAATGTGCTTTATAATAAACTTGATTGATTTGATTTGATATATCACACATTAACATTATATATCATTATATATCATTACATTAACATTAAATATCATTATATATCATACATTAACATTATAAATCATATATATCATACATTAACATTATATATCATTATATATCATACATTAACATCATATATCATTATATATCATTATATATCATACATTAACATTATATATCATATGATATACATATAGGTATTATAAAACATGATATATCATATTAAGACACTTAATGTTCCAGTACATCCGGGTGTCGTACGACTCGAAGGCGGACTCGCTGCTGCACCTGATGGTGAAGGACTGGGAGCTGGAGCTCCCCACCCTCCTCATCTCCGTTCACGGGGGCCTGCAGAACTTCGAGCTGCCCCCAAAACTGAAACAGGTTTTTGGGAAAGGCCTGATCAAAGCGGCGGTGACCACTGGAGCTTGGATCTTCACCGGGGGGGTCAGCACGGGTAACAAAGCGCTCCTCACTTCTATTGCCTCTACAGGTGCAGGGTTAGAGGGAGGGGTTTGAAATGTTGGTTCATACGGTCCTGCAGCTGACAGGATGTCCGGGGTTCTCCTTAGAGAGCTTCAGGGATTCAGTTTGATCCAGGCTCGGTTCAGACCCAGGTGCTGTTCGGTGGGATGCAGATAGGGGTGTTCACGCTTTACTCTGAGAATAATGAAAACAAAAAAATCAGTTTAATTTATTCGTCACATGTTTTGTGAAGTGCGGTATCTGCTGCATGAAACTGATGTCCTGCATCAGATCCTGCACTGAAACCAGGACCCAGACCCCAATCTGAGGACATTTCTACATCCTTCAGTCCATCTGAATGTTCATATATTTCAGCTCTCTTTTACATATTTCAGTCTAACGTTGTGATGGCCAGAAATAAATAGAATCCTCTCCGGGTGAAGGTACAGTTGAGATTACCTTTATAAACTCTTCATGAACTCCTAGCTGATCTGTGTTTCAGGAGTGATCCGTCACGTGGGGGACGCTCTCAAAGACCACTCGTCAAAGTCCAGAGGGAAGGTCTGCGCCATCGGCATCGCCCCGTGGGGAATCATCGAGAACAAGGAGGACCTCATCGGAAGAGACGTGAGATCATATCAACACGCCGATATTGTTTGTTTTTATGTTGTTTTTATGTTTCATGTGGAACTAAATTGATGCAGGTCTCCCTTGTAAAAGAGATCCATGATCTCAAGGGACCTATCTGTCTAAATAAAGGTTTGAAATGAAATGAAATTAATTTAGAAATACACAATACCACACGGCAGGATGATACCATACTTTACTGTCAGATCTAGACTGAAGTTTTCCTGGCAGCTTAAGATAGATAGATAGATAGATAGATAGATAGATAGAGCCACCATCCCATTTAGGAAAAGTGCATTCAGCCAGGCTGTCTTTTCATTCCATGCATCCCATCAATGGAATTCAATACCTCAACCAATAAGAGAATCCTCATCCTATTAAACATTCAAGCACAGTATTCAAAAGTGGCTCATTGATAATCAACAGTGTCAGCACTGATGTGTGTGTGTGTGTGTGTGTGTGTGTGTGTGTGTGTGTGTGTGTGTAGGTGTGTGTATGAGTGTGTATTGTGAATGTTTTATTTATTATCATGACTTTCTCTTATCTTTATTCAGTGATGTCATATATTGTAAATATGCAATATGGTATAACAATGTTGTGGTATTTTCATTATTGCTTTTAGGATGTCTATCACCATCTGGCAAAGGGAGTATCGGTGAAAACTAGCCTTTTGGCAAATTCGAGTACTTTCACAAGTTTTTAATATGTTGATTAATGTACACTGTCCCTTGTTGTGTTGCACTTATATACTAATAAAGGGCTGGCTTATCTAAAGCCAGTTGAGTAGCACTTGAAATGTTTTAGCTCTATGAAATCTGATGTACTTTATGATTCTGTTTTCTTCAAGGTTGTATCTTGTTGGTCGGACGCACGTAACCCTAACCCTATTATATATTTATCCAAAGCGACGCACACACCCTTCAGTACCAAAGACTCAATGCCTACAGGAGCAGGGTGGGGGGGAGGTTCAGTATCCTGTCCAAAGACACTTGTTGACTGGAGTCAAACCACTGACGCTCTGATTGGTCGATCAGATCTATTTTACTTTCTGATTACATTTTACGTTAGGAATATTCTCTGTTGCACTGTTGCAGGCGACATTAGCTGCTACACAGACCTCACTAAATCCTTTGAATCTTGAATACAGCACATCAGTGAATCTCTGGTATCTGTGCACGCTACAGAAAGCTCTGCTGGTTCTTCACTCTAAACCCTTTTTGCAGGTGACCCGGCCCTATACGACCATGTCCAACCCGCTCAGCAAGCTGTCGGTTCTGAACAGTAGCCACTCCCACTTCCTCCTGGCTGACAACGGGACGCACGGGAAGTACGGCGCCGAGGTGCGCCTCCGCCGGCAGCTGGAGAAACACATCGCTCTGCAGAAGATCAACACTCGTGAGTCCCACGTTAACTCAATGCTAAAACAACTTCTCCTACACCGAGAGAACTTACATCTGTTAAAATGTATGCAGTACAGTTAGTGACTAACTTACCATACTTGTATAATACATGTAGTCCTGAGCCAGGACAGACTAGCCATGGAGAAGTGATTAGGAAAGACAGAGGATGGTCTCTTATCTATATAGAGAGCTGCAGGGTGTGGGGTTTCTCTGTTGGACCCTGAAGGCAGCATCTCTCTGGTCCAATGGGATTTCTCAATATGATTTTGGATTATGTCAAACGATCATGTGACCAGTGGGTTTCCCTTTGTCATCCTATGCCTTGAGCTGTGTAAGGCAGGGACAGCAAAGGGAGGCCCAGCCGTCACTACCTTCAGCTTTAGAGGACCAGGAACATCTGAGACATCTGAGACATCTGAGACATATTGAAGACATCTAGGACATCAGAGACATCTGAGACATCTGTGACATCAGAGACATCTGAGACATATTGAAGACATCTAGGACATCAGAGACATCTGTGACATCAGAGACATCTGAGACATATTGAAGACATATGGGACATCAGAGACATCTGGGACATCAGAGACATCTGAGACATCTGAGACATCTGAGACATCAGAGACATATTGAAGACATCAGACCATTCAACTTGTTTTTACTGACCCAGTGTTTCCTCCAGGTCTGGGTCAGGGGGTCCCGGTGGTGTGTCTGATCCTGGAGGGGGGTCCTAATGTAATCTCCATCGTGTTGGAGAGTCTGAGGGAGGAGCCTCCGGTTCCCGTGGTGATCTGTGACGGCAGCGGCCGCGCCTCCGATATCATCTCCTTCGCCCACAGATACTGTGGAGAGGACGGGTGAGGAACCAATATATAGTCCACTAACCGTCCTGCTCTCCGTCCCTGAATAATGTGGTTGGGGGTCTCTAGGAAGGTTTAGAAGGTGGTTGCTTGTTAGGGTCCTGGTCTAAGGTGAGCTGGTAGATGTTTGGGAGATCTGGACTCTTGCAGCAGTTTTTGTGTCTTTTGTTATTTGTCACTGGCTATTAACCAGTAGCTGGTTTCAATACATGTTCTCTGATCTCCCTGATCTTCCTCCTCCTCTTCCTCAGATTGCTAAGTGACAGTGTGAAGGAGCAGCTGTTGGTCACCATCCAGAAGACGTTCACCTACAGCCGCAGTCAGGCGCAGCAGATCTTCCTCATGGTGATGGAGTGCATGAAGAAGAGGGCGCTGGTAGGCCAGACGTAAACATATTACATGTTATTATGTATATATGAATACATAGATACATCAGAGTGCAGGTGTCTGCTATTAACCCTGGGTAATGTAGTCTTTATGTAACGCCTCATTAACTTAATGACGCTCATAATGGAGATTGTTCTCTATTTATTGTGTGTGTAGATCACGGTATTCAGGATGGGCTCAGAGGGACAGCAGGACATTGAGATGTCCATCCTGACGGCTCTGCTCAAAGGTGACTCACTGATCAAAATATAAAGAAAAACGCTCATTAAACAAAAAACAAAACAGAAAAAAGAAAACAAAATAAAAAGCATTTAGATACTAACCAAGCACTTACATACTAACAAAGCACTTATATACTAACAAAGCACTTACATACTAACAAAGCACTTATATACTAACTAAGCACTTATATACTAACAAAGCACTTAAATACTAACAAAGCACTTAAATACTAACAAAGCACTTATATACTAACAAAGCACTCATATACTAACTAAGCACGTATATACTAACAAAGCACTTATATACTAACAAAGCACTTAAATACTAACAAAGCACTTAAATACTAACAAAGCACTTCGATACTAACAAAGCACTTATATACTAACAAAGCACTTAAATACTAACAAAGCACTTATATACTAACCAAGCACTTATATACTAACAAAGCACTTATATACTAACTAAGCACTTATATACTAACAAAGCACGTATATACTAACAAAGCACTTAAATACTAACCAAGCACTTATATACTAACAAAGCACTTATATACTAACAAAGCACTTATATACTAACTAAGCACTTATATACTAACAAAGCACGTATATACTAACAAAGCACTTAAATACTAACAAAGCACTTATATACTAACTAAGCACTTACATGCTAACTAAGCACTCATATACTAACAAAGCACGTATATACTAACAAAGCACTTAAATACTAACAAAGCACTTATATACTAACTAAGCACTTACATGCTAAATAAGCACTTATATACTAACAAATCACGTATATACTAACAAAGCACTTAAATACTAACAAAGCACTTATATACTAACAAAGCACTTAACTACTAACAAAGCACTTAAATACTAACTAAGCACTCATATACTAACTAAGCACTCATATACTAACTAAGCACTTATATAATAACAAAGCACTTATATACTAACAAAGCACTTACATACTAACAAAGTACTTATATACTAAATAAGCACTTAAATGCTAACTAAGCACTTATATACTAACAAAGCAGTTATATACTAACAAAGCACTTACATACTAACTAAGCACTTACATACTAACAAAGCACTAATATACTAACAAAGCACTTATATACTAACAAAGCACTTATATGCTAACTAAGCACTTATATACTAACAAAGCACTTAAATACTAACAAAGCACTTAAATACTAACAAAGCACTTAAATACTAACAAAGCACTTATATACTAACTAAGCACTTACATGCTAACTAAGCACTTATATACTAACAAAGCACGTATATACTAACAAAGCACTTAAATACTAACAAAGCACTTATATACTAATAAAGCACTTAACTACTAACAAAGCACTTAAATACTAACTAAACACTCATATACTAACTAAGCACTCATATACTAACTAAGCACTTATATAATAACAAAGCACTTATATACTAAATAAGCACTTAAATGCTAACTAAGCACTTATATACTAACAAAGCACTTATATACTAACAAAGCACTTACATACTAACTAAGCACTTACATACTAACCTCTTTAGCCCCACGGACCCGCCAAAGGGGCCGCAACCACAACATCTGCAAGCAACAGTGTCTGAATGTTTCATATCCATGTAACGGGAAGATACTCAGCTAACTGATGATTTATTTATTTTTGGCAACAAAAACACAAGGCTAACGCTGAGCCTCTGAATTAGCCCTGGGCGAGAACATCTTAACACCGTTAGCACAGCAACTCTAGGTACACTGATCGATATACTTATTGGATCTGCACAAACAAGCTTACATAACATCCTGAGAGTCCACAGATTATAGAAATATAAGGATCATCACTGAGCGATCAGAACTCGTGACAGGGGAAGCAAATACAGACAACACACGACGTAGCTTTAGGTAGCAAAACACGGAGATATGCTCACCTTAGCTGTTATTCTCATCAAAAGTCGTGTTCAATGGCATTAAAACGAGAAAAAAACGTGATGAAGGTTAATCCATAGGTTATAGCAATGTGTCTGTCACTTTGAACAAATTATTGATAATCCATAATTCAATTTGTATACAAAAATCGGAGACTAAAAATTAGCTGCTAATGAAACAAAACCCAGTGATGTCCCTAACCCACCCACCCACCCACCCATCCGATCACCATCCCCATTAGATAGTTATCCTAATATGTGACCCGCTCTATCGAAATCAGTCGGAAGTCGCAATGGCTCATTTCAAAATAAACGTGGATTTACGTAAAAAAACTATTTTTTGGGGGTTCGGGTGTTTTGTTTGAGTTTAAACAAAAAAAGTCTTGGCTTTCAGAATATGAAACTTTTATTTCCAAAATCACACGATAAATACATTTTTGAAGCTTGTAAAGGGAAGATGACAGGCACCTCTCATTCGCAATCTGTTCTTCCACGGCGCCGCCCCCCCACCCTCCGGCTGACATTATGAATGTAAGAGTATAGTAATCATAGATAACACGGCAGGGTCCGTTACAGTTTGTTTTCATCTGATTTCAATTAAACAAAGTCTTGGCTTTCAGAATATTAAACTTGTTCAGCTGATAAATACAACGTTGAAGCTTGTAACGGCATAATTACAAGTGGAGAACGGAGTAACTTAACGTCACAGCAGGCATAACAACAGCCGGTGTTTCTCGTGAGTGTTTTCCCCGGGAAACAAACACAATACACACAAACGCAAAATTACACAAACACACACACACACACACACACACACACACACACACACCTATACACACACACTCGCGAGCTTCCCCTCCAAACGAAAATATCTTCCCTCCGTAGTATTTTGATCATTTGCTCCACTAATAATCAATCAGATCGATGGATTCCAGAGAAGAGAAAACTTTGAAGGCCTATTTCTCAAAATGACGACTCGGTGACAGTCATTATATAATGTGACATATTTCGCTTAATATTTGGAGTACAAAAACAATCCTGATATCATTAGAAAGCTAGGAATCTCCTCTTTTCAGCAGTGTATACAACTAAAAATGTGTCTTCGGGTCAATGCGACTGATTTCGATGGAGCAGGTCGCATATGCTCTTGAGGTTCACAATGAGTGAAGTCCACATCTCTATTGTTGACTCATTTGCCCCATGTACCCGGGCTGTCAATACTTCTAGATACGATATGTCTAGGTATGTTAGAACCCAGACCTTACGTGAGAGGGAATGGGGAGGCTTCCAACGAGTCGCAACCATTTTTTTTTGCTGTAAGCCCGGCTAATAGTGCTCGCCTTTTGATCAGGGTTAAACCCAGGTTGGACAGGTCGTTTAGGATAAGTGTAACAGCTGAATGAGGCACGTTGGTCTCAAATATCGCCGAAAGGTTAGAAGCAACCATCTCCCAGAATCTGGCCACTGGCGGAAATTCCCAGAACATATGTATATAAGTACCAATAGCCTCTATGTCACATAGAGTGCAATTTGGATCAGCAATTATTTTCATTAAACAAAGCTTCCTAGGTGTAAACTCTGTGAGTTAAATTATAATGTATGTGTTGGTGGTCAGGATTCCTAGAAGCTATTAGTATATTGGACCAGACTTCATCCCAATCAAACTCTGGATCCAGATATGGGATATCGGCCCTCCATATCGCCTCTAACGCCAGGAGTCTATAAGTGTGTTGTGAAATGAACCAGTACAGTTTGGAAACAAGGCCACTTGTACCTCTAGTGGAGTGTAGAATGTTATGCAGCGGGTGTGGTGATAGAGGACTTTGCAATGGAACACCGCTAGCCCTTAAAGCCGATCGCAACTGTGAGTAAAAGAAAAAGGAGGAACGAGGTAAATCAAATTCTGTACACAGCTCCTGAAACGAACACAGACCTTCATCTCCATAGACGTTCCCCAGTATATGAACCCCTCTCACTTTCCACTGAGGAAACTGAATGGGATGGCCACCAATCAACAATCTGGCATTGTTAAATAATGGGGAACATGGATTCCATGCATAGGGGCAGCCACATTGTTTCTCTACCGCCCTCCAGACAGACAGCAATTGTGATACAATGGGGCCGAACCTGCAATGACACAATAGGAATGTTTGAATACAAGAGATCTTGAAGGGTGTAAGGATGCACTAGACTCTCTTCCAGGGCACGCCATGACACTGATATCTTAGACTGGAGCCAGGTTAATAAGGGTCTAAGCGTGAAGGCCCAATACTAGTGCTTAACATTTGGGAGAGACAAACCCCCGGCCTGTCTTTCCCGCTGCATTGTAGAGAGCTTGATGCGTGGGTGTTTGCCTTGCAATAAAAATGTCGTCACAGCTGTCTGTAGCTTGCTCCAGTACTGAGTTGGTGGAGGAAGAGGTAGCATTGAACTACAAAAATTAACTCTGTGTAGAATGTTCATCTTGATTATTGATACACGGCTGCGAAGTGAATTAGGCAATGAAGACCATCTATCCAAATCAGAAATTAATTTATGAAGCGTGTTACCATAGTTATGTTTAACTATTGTCTGAATCGAAGGAAAAACGTCTATCCCCAGGTATGTACACGTTTTGACAACTGGGATAGATGGAGGGACAGGTGCATTGATCATTGCCTGGTTCAGTGGCATCAAAGCAGATTTCTGCCAATTTATCTTAAACTCAGAAAGCTGACCATATCGATCAACAATAGACAGTATTCTTGGGATACATTGTACAGCATTGCCCAAATACAATAGCACATCATCAGCATATAACGAAAGATGATGATGCGTACCATTAATAGAGATTGGGGTTAACGTGGGTGACTGACGAATGGTGTGTGCCAGCGGCTCAAGTGACAGCGCAAATAGCAAGGGGCTTAGCGGAAAGCCTTGCCTTGATCCTCTCGAGATAGCAAAATATGGGGAGCATACCTTGCCTGTAAGCACCATAGCTGTTGGGTTTTTATATAGCAACTTGACCATGTCAATAAATGGGGCGCCAACACCCATTCCCCCGAGTACGGAAAACAAAACGGGCCATTCTAGGCGGTCGAAGGCCTTCATCACATCAAGTGAGCGAACTGCAGCTGGGGAAGGTAGATGTTGGGCCCCATCTATGATGTGTAATATCCTCCTTACATTGTTAGCGGAAAGCCTGGATTTTATAAAGCCTGTCTGATTGCTATGTACTAGATTCGTCATGTGAGACTGAAGGCGCCTAGCCAGCACTTTGGCATAGATCTTTATGGCAGTGTTTAAGAGTGAGAGGGGCCTGTAACTAGTACACTATGTCGGATCCTTGCTTTTTTTAAGAAGCAAGGATAACAGGGCAGTGTTGACGTCTCTCAAAAATGAACCCTCCTTAATAGAAAATAATATCATCTCTACAAGCAAGGGGCCGAGCAAGGGCGAAAAAGTGAGAAAGAATTCGGGTGGAATATCATCTGGGCCTGGCGACCTGCCCTTACACATGTCCATTACTGCTTTCTCAATTTCGTGGTGTGTGATGGGGCATTCAGATTTTCAGAGTCGCTGACAGGAAGAGACTCCATTTGGATATTATTTAAAAAATCATCGCATTCAGATTGGACAAAGCCACTCTCCGAACTGTACAGATCCTTGTAGAAAGAAACAAAGGTGGTGTTCACACTCTTGGGATCGGTTAGAACAGTGCCATTTATAGATTTAACACTGAAATTATCAGCAAAATGTTCATTGGTCCGAAGCCTCAAGGCCAGCAGGTGGCTAGGTCTGGCGGAGTGGAAGTAGTAAGTATGTCTGGTTCTGTGCATAAGAAATTCTGAACGGCGCCTGAGGAGAGAATTCATTAATTTGTTGATCAGGTCTTTATGGAGAGTAACAGAATCGCTGTAATGGTGTTGTAAGTTAGCATCGAGAGCAGCATACTTTATTTATAATGCTTCCAATTTAGCTGCACGTTCCTTGTTTCGGGTGGATGCGTACAGAGTGGTGTTGCTTCTAATAAAGCCCTTTGTTGCCTCCCACAAAAATCTTGGGTGAGACACTGACCCCTTGTTGAACCTCAAAAACTCATGGAGGTTAGTCTCAAACTAAGACTTGTATGCTTCGTCACGCAGCAGTGAGGAGTTCAAACGCCATCTTGGAGGTCTAGTGGGGACAGCCCTAAGTGTGACAGAACAGTAGATGGGTTTGTGATTAGTCCATGTAACTGGTATATAGAAAGCCTACCGAACATTATGAAATAGATCTTTGGACGCAAAGAGAAAATCTATCCTAGAAAAGGATTTATGTCTACCTGAGAAAAAAGAGTAATCCTTTATGGAGGGATTCATTACATGCCAGATGTCTATCATATTTGTTTGGGCCGACCACCGGCGTAACGCATCATACACTGAACACAAATATAAACGCAACACTTTTGTTTTTGCTTCCATTTTTCATGAGATGAACTCAAAGATCTAAAACATTCTCTATATACACAAAATAACCATTTCTCTCAAATATTGTTCACAAATCTGAACAAATATGTGATAGTGAGCACTTCTCCTTTGCCGAGATAATCCATCCCACCTCACAGGTGTGGCATATCAAGATGCTGAGTAGACAGTATGATTATTGCACAGGTGTGCCTTAGGCTGGCCACAATAAAAGGCCACTCTGAAACGTGCAGTTTTGCTTTATTGGGGGGGTCTGGGGGGGGTCCGAAAACCAGTCAGTATCTGGTGTGAGGGGTAGGATTAGGCTTAGGGGTAGCGGTAGGGTTAGGGTTAGGGTAATGTTGTGAATCGAGTGGTCCATGGTGGTGGTGGGGTTATGGTATGGGCAGGCGTATATAATGGACGACGAACACAGGCCACTCGATTCACAACATTACCCTACCCCTACCCCTACCCCTCACACCATTTATTTTAAATTATTTTATTACCTGGAGGCCGGGAAACCGCCCGCAGGGAGGAACTCTTCACCTGCCTGCCACCCTTTTAATAAAAAACGGCCACCCTTTGGAGTCTTTTAAACTTCCCGACCTCGATTTTAATGGTTTCTGTTTTTTGGTGACATCCAGTTCATTTTATACGATTTTACTAACCCGGTGTGCCTTCCTTTATTTTATTATTATTAGTTAATTTTAACACTCCCTTTACTTTTTTAAATTTATATTACTGGGGAGAATGTTTTAATTATTTATATTTGTATCATTGCACTTGTGTTTTAACTGCACTTACACTTTTATGCACGGCTTTTACTAATAGAACTGGATTCACTTTTACATTGGCCATTTTAGATCCCCCTCTCATTTAAGGTCTTTTACAGATTCCATTGGGACAAGCTCCACACACACACGTAGATACACGCACGCACGCACGCACACACACACACACACACACACACACACACACACACACACACACACACACACACACACACACACACACACACACATACACACACACCACCCTCCAGATCCCGGGACGGGGAGATCTGCTTTTTGGGCATACTCTGCCGCCGTTCCGTGGTCCGTCTCCGCTCTGCACTTTTTAACCATTCATCTGAAACGGTCTTGTCCTCACGGAGCTTTTATGATGCTTTTAAAAGGGTTTTTATAAGGTTTATGTTTATGGAGGTTTTTAATGTTTTGTAAACACCTATCTACCGAGAGCCAGTGCACCACGCACCTCCGGAGCCCTGCGCTCTTCCCCAACCTAACCCTACCCCTACCCCTACCCCTCACACCAGATACCAGTTCAGTTTCTTGGCGTTTATCATCATACGAACTTTTGTCTT
The DNA here is from genome assembly GCA_023974075.1 of Chaenocephalus aceratus. Classification (NCBI taxonomy): domain Eukaryota; kingdom Metazoa; phylum Chordata; class Actinopteri; order Perciformes; family Channichthyidae; genus Chaenocephalus; species Chaenocephalus aceratus. Next base: position 11,928 of record JAMFTG010001924.1, read on the forward strand.
TCTGCTCACAAGTGTTGTAATCACTCTTTGGAATCCACTTTCCGACGGCTTCCCGAGTGTGTGGCAGATCTCAATCTCCTCAGACTTCAGGTACACGCCACGATTGTGAAGTGCCTCGAGCACCTTTGTTTCGACTGAATCATGTCCGTCTCTGTCTGTAGAAGGCGCAGAATCTCCTTTCACTACCTGGGAATATGGTTTTATGATTTTTAATCCGGTCACGATAACATCCTCTTTTCGGGTGTGTTGTTCAAGCTCCTCGATCCTTCTCTCCAGCGTGACAATCTTCTCGTCTTTTTCCTTCATTATCCTCTCCATGCCTCCGATCTTTTCCAGCAGTTTTTTAATTGTTATGCTGTCATCCTTTCGGGTCTTATTTAAGTCACTTATATCCTTGGTAATGCTGGATAAAGCACCCTTAATTTCTAGGAGATCAGCGTTCGCTGCGTTCACAGCGTTCGCAGCGTTCGCAGCATTCGCTCGTGTCGCCATCTTTTCACACAATACGTATTGACTTTTATGTTCAACTGCTAAATTCGTTACTGATAAAAAAGGGCTCCTACTGTACCTAATTACCTTAACACTAGAACCGCCAGAGGTTTTTTTTATAGGCCTACCTAAAACCGTCAAATCCCGCTATTAGAATGCAATTTTTAACAACATAGGGTGCTACATAACACACTTTCAGGAAAAGTCATGGACTGGGAGACTTTCATATGTTATTGAAATTTGTTTACATTGCACACACACAACACACATCACACAAATTGACCCGATTGGTGGTTCTAGTGTTAAATAAACTCACTAATGAATGAAACAAGTTCAATACGCATTATTCTTATCATTCTTTATGAGCGCAGAATATAATACCGTATGTTGTCCGAAAGGGAGCAGGAGGAAGCAAATATACTGCATATTAAAGCAAACGATTGTAAAGGTAAAAGTATGAGCATAACAAATAAAGAAGTGTAATGTAAACTTTTACATTATTATTATGATTATTTAATATATAAAGACTATATATTATTGAATTACAATATTAGATATACTTTAGTTGATCTAAAATATTGATGTGTTCAAATGCTCTTCAAAACACAACTGAAAGTGCTTGAAAAGTTGACTTTCTGTATTTGTGAATGAAGCGCCATCTCCTGGTTAAAACCTGAAATTGAAAATCTGGCAATGCCCTCTTGGAAAATGGGCTTAACATTCCTTGATACTGGTCTAAAGCCCCTGTCACACTGTCCCGAAGTTGACACCCGATGGACACACGAATATGGAATTGTGAATTTCGCACAAAGATGGCCCCGAACCACACGAAGGCAACATTTACATTACATTTAAGACATACACCTGCAACGAAAGTAACACAAACAATTATGTTAAAGTACTATGATACTGTACTGATATTTTCAGACTTTGTACTTTCTCCGTCTTTATATGTAGAAGATATTACGTTTTCTCCGTCATGTTGTTGTTTCCATAGCAACAACAACTTCCTGTCAACTCGCCTTCAAAATAATATATTATATCCTTTTCAGTTTCACAGAACACAAATTGGGTTATTTACATAATATGTTTACATGATTTTGTTGTGCAATAAAACAACCCGATGGACACATGATAAAGGAAATGTTCAAATTCGGCTGTGATCGTAGCAACATCGGGCCATTCGTGAGGGCATCTTAAGCCATCGTATGATCGCTGGTGGAGTTTCTCAGGCTCCGGCAGCAACTTCGTGAGCGGTGGAAAAATCTTTGGCATGCCAAAAAATTGCCGAAGGACCTTGCGAAGGTTCATTTTCGTGTTGAATTTGTGTGTCAATTTTGCCCTTCGTAAGGCCATCGTGAGGGCATCTTGTTATCATCGGTGCCATCGGGCATTCGCCCCTATCAGAGTGAGGGTGAATGCACCGATGATAACACGAAGATGACACGATTTGACAAGATGCCCTCACGAGTGCCTTACGAAGTTTAGATTAGATAGAGTTTTATTGTCTCCCTTAGGAGAAATTTGTCTTGGGCATCGAGATAATACACATAAAAAACATTCAGGTCAATCAGTCATAGATACAGAACAGAGATCACATATATCACATGGCAAAGGAACAACAAGAAACATACAGGTACCGAACTTTCCCTATTGCACATACATAATCAAATTGCACTTTCCCTATTGCATTCATACTGTACATAATCAAATATTGCATTTTTCCCTATTGTATTTATACATAAATCAAATATTGCACTTTCCCCTATTGTATTCATACACAAATCAATATTGCACTTTCCCTATTTCACCTATGCATAGTGTCCGTCAAATTGCACATATCCCTATTGTGTCCATATTTACACACAATGCACTTCCCCTATTTAACCTTCTCGATTGCACAAACTACACTGTAAACATTGCACCTCCCAACAACTCCTAACACAGCATAATCACAGTTATTTCTGACTGTTCAGCAGCTTGATTGACAGCGGAACAAAGGAAAACTTATACCTGTTCAATTTACAGTTTGGTAATCTATACCTTCTGCCCGAGAGCAGCAACTCAAACTCTCTATACAGGATGTGTTTGGGGTCGCATGTGATTTTACGGCCTTGCTTTCTCACCATCTCCTCCTCACTATCTCCTGAAGAGAGGATGGTGGAAGCATGCCAATTATTTTTCCAGCCCTTTTTATCAAGCTCTGGAGTTGTGATTTAGATTTAACTGACAAGTTACCAAACCATGTTGTGATGCCATAACGAATAATAGACTCAATTGCTGCCCTGTAGAACATTAACATGATGCATTTATCCACTCCGTGAACCCTGAGCCGACGCAGAAAATACAGGCGCTGGCTTATCTTTGAGCATACCTGATCCACCTGATGGGCCCAGCCTAACTGAGCATCAAAATAAATCCCCAAATATTTAAAACGTGTAACCTGCTCAACTCCCTCCCTGTTGATAAGGACGGGGCTGTGATCGCCCACTGACTTGGGGTCAAAGATCATTTCCTTTGTTTTTTTAACATGTAACACCAGGTTGTGCGCCTCACACCACTTCACAACCTCTTCAATCTCAAGTTTATAAAGAGAGATGTCTGAGTCTCCAGTCAGTAGACTAAGTATGGCTGTGTCATCAGAGAACTTTATAATGTGGTTGTGTGTGTGCTGGCTCCTACACTCATTTGTGTAGAGTGTGAAGAGAAGAGGCGAGCTAACGCAGCCTTGCGGTGCCCCTGTGCTTATGACCTGTGTGTCAGAGAGGGTCGAGTTCACTTTCACCTGCTGCTGTCTTTCAGTTTTCAAGTTGCCGCTCACGAAGTTGCTGCCGGAGCCTGAGAAACTCCACCGGCGGTCATACGATGGCTTAGATGCCCTCACGAATGGCCCGATGTTGCTACGATCACAGCCGAATTTGAACATTTCCTTTATCGTGTGTCCATCGGGTGTCAATTTCGGGACAGTGTGACAGGGCCTTTAGGCAGGTCGTAGGCAGGAAGCTGTAAGCTGGAGTCTGAAATGAGGTGCTACATCTGTATATACTAACAAAGGACTCGCTCATCTAAAGCCAGTTGAGTAGCACTTGAAATGTTAGGCTCTATGAAACCTGATGTACTTATATGATTCTGTTTTCTTCAACTTTGTATCTTCCTGGTCGAATGCATTTATTGTAAGTTGGTTTGGATAAAAGCGTCAGCTAAATTAAATGTAATGTAATTCAAGTTTGTGGAGTGTTTACACATGTGTGTGTGTGTGTGTGTGTGTGTGTGTGTGTGTGTAGGGACTAACGCCTCAGCCTCTGATCAGCTGAGTCTGGCTCTAGCCTGGAACAGAGTGGACATCGCCCGCAGTCAGATATTCGTCTACGGACACCGCTGGCCCGTGAGTGCATATCTATGGGGTCTGGATCTACACTGAACACAAATATAAACGCAACACTTTTGTTTTTGCTCCCATTTTTCATGAGATGAACTCAAAGATCTAAAACATTTTCTATATAAACAAGATAACCATTTCTCTCAAATATTGTTCACAAATCTGTAAAAATCTGTGATAGTGAGCACTTTTCCTTTGCCGAAATAACCATCTCCATATATAATCCATAGAGGTAGGGTTAGGGTTATTTTATTTATTTTCTCTAATTTATTTTTAAATGCAGCCCGAGAGGAACATTACACATAGCCACAGTATTTACTGTATATCTGTAGAGTTCAATGTTAATGGACAATAAATATTGTTGTTTATGAATTGTACTTTCTTTATTTGATTGGCAGTCAGTTGTTGATTACATGCAAACGTTGATAAAGCTACAGCTACTTCAATATATATCACACTAATTCATAAAGCAAGTTAGACATTTTGATGTTCCGGACCTTTGCATGGGGACATTTTCTCTAACTGGACCTCGTTGAGTTTTAGTTGAATACCCCAGCTTTAGCTGATTGATCTCAGAGATAAAGAACCGTTAGATTATAGATTTTAGAGATATAGATCTTTGAAATATAGATATGTTTAATAATAGATATGTTAGATCATAGATCTGTGTCGTATAGATCTGTACATTGTGTGTTGGTCTGCAGCCGGTGAGGCCCTCAGCCAATGAGCGGCCGAAGAGTCCAGGGGCCCAACGAGCAGGAGGGGGGGGGAGGGGGAGGTGGGTGGAAGGGTAAAGCCCGCACGAAGAAAGGAAAAGGAGGAAAAACCAAACCGGAGCCGCCGGAGGAAACAGACCCGAGGAAACTGGAGATGCTCAACTGGGTGAGATTATTATTATTATTATTATTATTATTATTGTTATTGTTATTGTTATTAATAGTGTTATTGTTATTGTTATTGTTATTATTATTATTATTATTATTATTATTATTATTATTATTATTATTATTATTACCCTCACTATAAGCTTTATAGGAGAGTCTTCAGCCTATTGCAGCATAACTAGGAGCTGGTCCCAGGTCAGTCTGAACCAGCCCTCACTATAAGAGGAGAGTCTTCAGTCTATAGCAGCAGAACTAGGAGCTGGTCCCAGGTCAGTCTGAACCAGCCCTCACTATAAGAGGAGAGTGTTCAGTCTATAGCAGCAGAACTAGCAGCTGGTCTCAGGTCAGCCTGAACCAGCCCTCACTATAAGAGGAGAGTCTTCAGTCTATAGCAGCAGAACTAGGAGCTGGTCCCAGGTCAGTCTGAACCAGCCCTCACTATAAGAGGAGAGTCTTCAGTCTATAGCAGCAGAACTAGGAGCTGGTCCCAGGTCAGTCTGAACCAGCCCTCACTATAAGAGGAGAGTCTTCAGTCTATAGCAGCAGAACTAGCAGCTGAGGCCTGTACTACGAAGCTGGTTCAACCTAACCTGGATATGTTTGAGTTAGCCGGTTGGCCTAATCCAAAACATACGCGCTCTCGCTAAGCGGTCCTACGACGCGGGTTATCAAGTGAATCGCTCAAGCCAGCCGTGTCCTATCTAGTTAGGTGCGCGTTCACATGAAAGGGGTGGTATCTGGAGCATTCGTCCAATCACAAACATGGAGAAGCATACTGACAGCGCAGCGTCATACTTCCTGAATGAAAAGTCAACGATAATATTAGACATATGAAGAAGTTAAACTTTAAACATCCATGACATAAACACTTGATCCAGGATCAAAGCCACAGAGCTGCAGCTGCAAGGTGAATACAGCTGGTACCAGAACAAGTGTTTGTATGCGTACATTAACAGGTTTATGATATCACTGCCCCGTCTAAGACACGATCTGACTTTCATTACATTTGTCTCGAGTGTTTCCTCAACTTAATGTGTTGCTTAAAATAATACTTCTGTATCCAGTATGTGACACTGTGAGTGTTGCACGGCCAGATACAGCTCAGCTGACTCAGATAAGGAGATATATGATACATTATGAAGTGCTATGCCGCGGACTGTACTTAATGTTACTCTGATCCGGTTACTTATGTTGTGGCAGATATTTAAGTAAGCTTTCTTAACGCTAATGTTATAATAGTCAGATTGCTCTGAAGATGAAGGTGATATTCTATTCATGTTCACGTTCACACAGTCAGTGATCTTTGCCGGCCTTCTTTCCTGCAATGGCAGCTTTTCTGTATTTCCTTTCTCCTGTAATATGACTTGATCGCTTTAAACTCCGCACACTGAGCTCTGATTGGTCAGCAGGCGGTGCTTTCACTGAGTTGAGCTCTTAGCCTGCAGCCTAACCTGCTTCGGAGAAGGTTAGCCGCTTTTAATGTTTATTTTATTAGCTTTTCTTTTTAATGACTGATTTTAAATGCCATTTTCTTAATGTCTTTCTTTTTTTGTTTTTCTTTTAATGTTTATTTTTATTATCTTTTACTGTTTTTAAATGCCTTTATCTGAATGTCTTTCATTTTTGTAAAGTACCTTGAATTGCCTGGTGCTGAAAGGTGCTATATAAATAAACTTGCCTTGCCTTGCCTTGGCTAAGCATAAGTTACCATGGAGATCTAGCCTGCTAAAAAGAGAACCAGCTTCATAGGACCGGAAAGCCGGAGTTTTCCCTGAAGTTAGCTGCGAAGAGATCATCCTGCTTCGTAGTATTCCCCCCCTTGTCCCAGGTCAGTCTGAAACCGAACTCACTATAGTACTTCCTGCAGGTGAACTCTCTGGAGCAAGCCATGATGGACGCTCTGGTTCTGGACCGGGTGGACTTCGTGAAGCTGCTGATCGAAAACGGAGTGAACATCCATCACTTCCTCACCATCCCCCGCCTGGAGGAGCTCTACAACACGGTCATACACACCTTTATATATCAGAATTAATATGCTTACAGACACGAACACCTTTATATATCAGAATTAAGATTTAAACATGTACAAACACCAGCGTTCAGGGCCTTTGTGTGTGACAAAACAGAAGGTCCAGTTGTGATAGACAGGGTTCACCACTGACACACACGCATCATTATATATATCAGTATTAATATATAAACATAAACAAAAATATATATAATAAATGTTATAAAAAACGGTCCCAAGGATTAAACTAGAATTATGTGACGTTTACATAAAAACATTGCTGACTTCATGATTAATCTGAGTCACTACTGCAGTAAATGTATATTTAACATGTGTTTTTACTAAAGTAAATCATTATATTATATATTATCTGAGAGGAGAAGAGACGAAAGCTTTGAGCGTTTGTCACTTTTATTCTAGTGCAGATAAATATCCATCATCTCTAATCTCTGCATCACTCTGAGCAAAAGCTCTTAAATAATTATCTTTCATCATAACATATCTGTCAGAGATTGGTAGTGAAAAAAGAAGGAATCAAGTTTGCTAACAAAAACCATCGATTAAAAAAAGATGACAGAAAAACAGGAAACTAAATACAAAAAACTCAAATTGTGACATAATCCTCTCAGCGCCACATCACAAGAGTGTTGAAATGTTCATGTGTTCATGTGTTAGTATGTTCATGTTTTAGTATGTTCATGATGTAGTATGTTCATGTGTTAGTATGTTCACATGTTAGTATGTTCATGTGTTAGTATGTCCATGCGTTAGTATGTTCATGTGTTAGTATGTTCATGTGTTAGTATGTTCATGTTTTAGTATGTTCATGCTGTAGTATGTTCATGTGTTAGTATGTTCATGTTTTAGTATGTTCATGTTTTAGTATGTTCATGTGTTAGTATGTTCATGTGTTAGTATATTCATGTTTTAGTATGTTCATGTTTTAGTAAGTGCATGTGTTAGTATGTTCATGTGTTAGTATGTTCATGTGTTAGTATGTTCATGTGTTAGTATGTTCATGTTATGTTATTTAGTATGTTCATGTTTTAGTATGTTCATGTGTTAGTATGTTCATGTGTTAGTATGTCATGTGTTAGTATGTTCATGTTTTAGTATGTTCATGTTTAGTATGTTCATGTTTTAGTATGTTCATGTGTTAGTATGTTCATGTTTGAGTATGTTCATGTGTTAGTATGTTCATGTTTTAGTATGTTCATGTTTTAGTATGTTCATGTTTTAGTATGTTCATGTTTTAGTATATACATGTGTTAATATGTTCATGTTTTAGTATGTACATGTGTTATTATGTTCATGTTTTTAATATGTTCATGTTTTAGTATGTTCATGTTTTAGTATATACATGTGTTAATATGTTCATGTTTTAGTATCTACACGTTTTAGTATCTTCATGTGTTAGTATGTTCATGTTTGAGTATGTTCATGTTTTAGTATGTTCATGTGTTAGTATGTTCATGTTTTAGTATCTTCATGTGTTTAGTATGTTCATGTTTGAGTATGTTCATGTTTTTATATGTTCATGTTTTAGTATGTTCGTGTTTTAGTATGTTCATGTTTTTATATGTTCATGTTTTAGTATAAACATGTGTTAGTATGTTCATGTGTTAGTATGTTCATTTGTTAGTATGTTCATGTTTTAATATGTCATGTTTTTATATGTTCATGTATTAGTATGCTCATGTGTTAGTATATTCATGTGTTAGTATGTTCATCTTTTAGTAAGTTCATGTTTGAGTATGTTCATGTTTTAGTATATTCATGTGTTAGTATGTTCATGTTTTAGTATGTTCATGTTTTAGTATGTTCATGTTTGAGTATGTTCATGTTGTAGTATCTATATGTGTTAGTATGTTCATGTGTTAGTATTTTCATGTTTGAGTATGTTCATTTTTTAGTATGTTCATGTTTTTATATGTTCATGTGTTAGTATGTTCATGTGTTAGTATGTTCATGTGTTAGTATGTTCATGTGTTAGTATGTTCATGTGTTAGTATGTTCATGTGTTAGTATGTTCATGTTTAGTATGTTCATGTTTTATATGTTCATGTGTTAGTATCTTCATGTTTTAGTATGTTCATGTGTTAGTATGTTCATGTGTTAGTATGTTCATGTGTTAGTATGTTCATGTTTTAGTATGTTCATGTTTTTATATGTTCATGTGTTAGTATCTTCATGTTTTATATGTTCATGTTTTAGTATGTTCATGTGTTAGTATGTTCATGTTTTAGTATGTTCATGTTTTAGTATGTACATGTGTTAGTATGTTCATGTTTTAGTATGTTCATGTTTTTATATGTTCATGTGTTAGTATGTTCATGTGTTAGTATGTTCATGTGTTAGTATGTTCATGTTATAGTATGTTCATGTTTTTTATATGTTCATGTGTTAATATGTTCATGTTTTAGTATGTTCATGTTTTAGTATTTTCATGTTTGAGTATGTTCATGTTTGAGTATGTTCATGTTTCAGTATGTTCATGTTTGAGTATGTTCATGTTTTAGTATGCTCATGTTTTTATATGTTCATGTGTTAGTATGTGCATGTTTTAGTATGTTCATGTTTTAGTATGTTCATGTGTTAGTATGCTCATGTGTTAGTATGTTCATGTTTCAGTATGTTTCATGTTTGAGTATGTTCATGTTTTAGTATGCTCATGTTTTTATATGTTCATGTGTTAGTATGTGCATGTTTTAGTATGTTCATGTTTTAGTATGTTCATGTGTTAGTATGCTCATGTGTTAGTATGTTCATGTGTTAGTATGTTCATCTTTTAGTAAGTTCATGTTTTAGTATTTTCATGTTTGAGTATGTTCATGTTTTAGTATGTTAATGTGTTAGTATGTTCATGTTTTAGTATGTACATGTGTTAGTATGTCATGTGTTAGTATTTTCATGTTTGAATATGTTCATGTTTTTATATGTTCATGTGTTAGTATGTTCATGTTTTAGTATGTTCATGTTTGAGTATGTTCATGTTTCAGTATGTTCATGTTTGAGTATGTTCATGTTTTAGTATGCTCATGTTTTTATATGTTCATGTGTTAGTATGTGCATGTTTTAGTATGTTCATGTTTTAGTATGTTCATGTGTTAGTATGCTCATGTGTTAGTATGTTCATGTGTTAGTATGTTCATCTTTTAGTAAGTTCATGTTTGAGTATGTTCATGTTTTAGTATATTCATGTGTTAGTATGTTCATGTTTTAGTATGTTCATGTTTTAGTATTTTCATGTTTGAGTATGTTCATGTTTTAGTATGTTCATGTGTTAGTATGTTCATGTTTTAGTATGTACATGTGTTAGTATGTTCATGTTTTAGTATTTTCATGTTTGAATATGTTCATGTTTTTATATGTTCATGTGTTAGTATGTTCATGTTTTAGTATGTTCATGTTTGAGTATGTTCATGTTTCAGTATGTTCATGTTTGAGTATGTTCATGTTTTAGTATGCTCATGTTTTTATATGTTCATGTGTTAGTATGTGCATGTTTGAGTATGTTCATGTTTTAGTATATGCATGTGTTAGTATGTTCATGTTTTAGTATGTTCATGTTTTAGTATGTTCATGTTTGATTATGTTCATGTTTTAGTATCTATATGTGTTAGTATGTTTATGTGTTAGTATTTTCATGTTTGAGTATGTTCATTTTTTAGTATGTTCATGTTTTTATATGTTCATGTGTTAGTATGTTCATGTGTTAGTATGTTCATGTTTTAGTATGTTCATGTTTTTATATGTTCATGTGTTAGTATCTTCATGTTTTAGTATGTTCATGTTTTAGTATGTTTATGTTTTAGTATGTTCATGTTTTTATATGTTCATGTGTTAGTATGTTCATGTGTTAGTGTGTTCATGTTTTAGTATGTTCATGTTTTTATATGTTCATGTGTTAGTATCTTCATGTTTTAGTATGTTCATGTTTTAGTATGTTTATGTTTTAGTATGTTCATGTTTATATGTTCATGTTTTAGTATGTTCATGTGTTAGTGTGTTCATGTGTTAGTATGTTCATGTTTTAGTATGTTCATGTTTTAGTATGTACATGTGTTAGTATGTTCATGTTTTAGTATGTTCATGTTTTTATATGTTCATGTGTTAGTATGTTCATGTGTTAGTATGTTCATGTGTTAGTATGTTCATGTTATAGTATGTTCATGTTTTTATATGTTCATGTGTTAATATGTTCATGTTTTAGTATGTTCATGTTTTAGTTTTTTCATGTTTGAGTATGTTCATGTTTTAGTATGTTCATGTGTTAGTATGTTCATGTTTTAGTATGTACATGTGTTAGTATGTTCATGTTTTAGTATTTTCATGTTTGAATATGTTCATGTGTTAGTATGTTCATGTGTTAACATGTTCATGTGTTCCTTTCTGCAGAAGCTGGGTCCGGCGAATACGCTGCACTTCGTGGTGCGAGACGTGAAGAAGGTCAGTTTGGTGTTTCCTGCTTACAACCATTCTTCATATGAACAAATACAGTAACCAGAAACCTGATTGGTTCTTAATAACTAAATACATGATATGTGTATTATACCACGTGCTGTTCAGGGGAACCTGCCCCCGGACTACCAGATCACCCTGATCGACATCGGCCTGGTTCTGGAGCTGCTGATGGGGGGGGCGTACCGCTGCAACTACACCAGGAAGAGCTTCAGGACTCTTTACAACAACCTGTACGGCCTGAAGAGGGTGAGCAAATCCACCTCAAAACTGAAAGAGTTTCAATGGTTCTGACTGATGGTTCTGATGGTTCTGATGGTTCTGGAAGAAGTGTTGATGTTTCTAATGGTTCTGGAAGAAGTGTTGATGTTTCTAATGGTTCTGGAAGAAATGCTGATGTTTCCAATTATTCTGGATGAAGTTCTGAAAGTTCTGAAGGAAGTGCTGATAGTCATTGTGGTTCTAATTGTTCTGAATTAAGGGCTGATGGTTCTGGTGGTTCTGAATGAAGTGCTGGTAGTTTTGATGGTTCTGTATGAAGTTCTGATTGTAATGGATGAAGTTCTGATGTATTTATCTCCTGTTGGTTATCTTGCAGCCTAAAGCTCTGAAGCTCCTCGGGATGGAGGTTGGTACTTCCTGGTTCTGTGGTTCTGTGCTCCCTAGTTATGTGCTCCCTGGTTCTGTGCTCTCTGGTTTTGTGCTCCCTGGTTCTGTGCTCTCTGGTTTTGTGCTCCCTGGTTTTGTGCTCCCTGGTTATGTACTCCCTGGTTCTGTACTGGTTCTTTACTCCCTGGTTCTGTACCCCCTGGTTCTGTCTCATGTTGCTCTGGACTCTGACATGTTGTCTCGCAGGATGACGAGCCGCGAGCGAAGGGAAAGGGGAAGAAGAACAAGAAGAAGGAGGAGGAGGTGGACATCGACGTGGATGACCCGGAGCTCAGCCGGTTCCAGTACCCGTTCCACGAGCTGATGGTGTGGGCCGTGCTCATGAAGCGCCAGAAGATGGCGCTGTTCCTGTGGCAGCGCGGCGAGGAGGCCATGGCCAAAGCTCTGGTGGCCTGCAAGCTCTACAAGGCCATGGCCCACGAGTCGTCTCAGAGCGAGCTGGTGGACGACATCTTCCAGGACCTGGAGAACAACTCCAAGTGAGTTATTATACACCTTCCAGGACCTGGAGAACCACTCCAAGTGAGTTACTATACAACTTCCAGGACCTGGAGAACCACTCCAAGTGAGTTATTATACAACTTCCAGGACCTGGAGAACCACTCCAAGTGAGTTATTATACAACTTCCAGGACCTGGAGAACCACTCCAAGTGAGTTATTATACACCTTCCAGGACCTGGAGAACCACTCCAAGTGAGTTAGGTGATAAAGGAGGGCCCAGTGTTTCCTAAATGAGGTGATAAAGGAGGGTCCGGTGTTTCCTAAATGAGGTGATAAAGGAGGGCCCAGTGTTTCCTAAATGAGGTGATAAAGGAGGGTCCGGTGTTTCCTAAAGGAGGTGATAAAGGAGGGTCCGGTGTTTCCTAAAGGAGGTGATAAAGGAGGGTCCAGTGGTTCCTAAAGGAGGTGATAAAGGAGGGTCCAGTGTTTCCTAAAGGAGGTGATAAAGGAGGGTCCAGTGTTTCCTAAATGAGGTGATAAAGGAGGGTCCGGTGTTTCCTAAAGGAGGTGATAAAGGATGGTCCAGTGTTTCCTAAAGGAGGTGATAAAGGTGGGTCCAGTGTTCCCTAAAGGAGGTGATAAAGGTGGGTCCAGTGTTTCCTAAAGGAGGTGATAAAGGAGGGTCCGGTGTTTCCTAAAGGAGGTGATAAAGGAGGGTCCAGTGGTTCCTAAAGGAGGTGATAAAGGAGGGCCCAGTGTTTCCTAAATGAGGTGATAAAGGAGGGTCCGGTGTTTCCTAAAGGAGGTGATAAAGGAGGGTCCAGTGGTTCCTAAAGGAGGTGATAAAGGAGGGTCCAGTGTTTCCTAAAGGAGGTGATAAAGGTGGGTCCAGTGTTTCCTAAAGGAGGTGATAAAGGAGGGCCCAGTGTTTCCTAAATGAGGTGATTAAGGAGGGTCCGGTGTTTCCTAAAGGAGGTGATAAAGGAGGGTCCAGTGTTTCCTAAAGGAGGTGATAAAGGAGGGCCCAGTGTTTCCTAAATGAGGTGATAAAGGAGGGTCCGGTGTTTCCTAAAGGAGGTGATAAAGGAGGGTCCAGTGTTTCCTAAAGGAGGTGATAAAGGAGGGTCCGGTGTTTCCTAAAGGAGGTGATAAAGGTGGGTCCAGTGTTTCCTAAAGGAGGTGAATATGGAGAAAGTGATGCTCCTTTCCTCTCATCTAGAGAATCAGCTCGTATCATGGCTGCAGATCACAGACTTCAGGTCACTCTGTCAGGAACCTTCCTGATCTTAACTCACAATGAGAATGCAACCCTGGTGTTTTGTGACCACACAAACAGGAAGTGTGTTTTCATGACTTCCTGCTTTCTGTGTGCAGGGAATTCGGGCAGCTGGCCTACGAGCTGCTGGATCAGTCGTACAAACACGACGAGCAGGTGGCCATGAAGCTGCTGACCTACGAGCTGAAGAACTGGAGTAACTCCACGTGTCTGAAGCTCGCCGTTGCTGCCAAACACCGAGACTTCATCGCCCACACCTGCAGCCAGATGCTGCTCACCGACATGTGGATGGGCTGCCTGAGGATGGGCAAGAGCAACAGCCTGGAGGTAACGCGCACGCCACCAGGCTGACATTGGTTGGCGGATAAAGTATTTTAATATTATATTGATCTAGTTTTTGTCTGCAGGTGATCTTAGGGCTGGTCTTCCCGCCTCTAATCCTCCTCATGAAGTTTCGTCTTGGAGAGGAATCTTCCTTTCATTCATCCAGAGAGAACGACGAGCGCAAAAACAAAGACGACGACAAATCCAGCAAGGTACCAACACTTCAGATAAATATTAATAGTTAACTTTCATATCAGAGTGTAGCAGTTTGAGTTTCTTTTTCAGGACGCCGCCTCCAACGTGGACGCCACGTCAAAGAAAGGAGACGAAGATGAAGACCAGAAGAAGAAGAGGAAGACTCCCATCGGGAAGAAGATCTATGAGTTCTACAACGCTCCCTTCACCAAGTTCTGGTTCAACACGGTATAGATATTATAATCTCTGAATTATTATCTGTCATTTTCTTTAAGAGTTCAGACAGTTTGTCTCTCCTGATTTTTAAAAAGACTATCAATGTTCAAGACCTGAAAAGGTCCAGGATCATCAAGAAAAAGACAATAAACATTAATTAAAACATTCAAATTAAATTAAAATAGAAATAATAATAACAATAATACATTATTAATTATAATAATTATAATACTCTCTCCACAGCTCTCCTACCTTGTGTACCTGGCTCTGTTTAACTACATCATCCTGGTGAAGATGGAGCGCTGGCCGTCCCTGCAGGAGTGGATTGTCATCTCCTACATCATCACGCTGGGCCTGGAGAAGGTCCGACAGGTAAGCACACCTGAAGCCGAAAGAGGTGATAACGGTGGGCATTGCGGTGACACTTGTTAGCAAGTCTAGAACCCTGATATGCCATGGTTGCCCTTCTGTTTATTCTCTGCTCTGGCTCTTTTTCTCCCTCCCCGAGGCAAGCGTTTGCTCCCGCTGCTGTAATTCAATGCAATCCCTCCCCGTCGAGGCCAGCGCTGTAATTCTCTCCGGTAGTCCACCAGCAGATGACAAACACCCACCTCTCCGCCTCTTCCAAGGAACCAGGGACCGTGCGGCAGAGTTTCAGTTAGGTTTTCTTTCGCCGGTCATGATGTCCGTTAAAGTTTAAATCTTCCTGACAAAATGAGAGAAGTGCCGGTCAAAGGTCTTCTTTGTTATTTATTGAGCTTTAAAAAAAATGAACAAGGACTCTATATAATAATATAATAAAACACGGAGGACGGAGATCTATTTTTCTCCCCCTCTTCTGACTTGATCAGAGCACGTGGTCAGCTGCAGCTCACAGAATCAGCCCCTGCAAAAACAGGGCTGGAGAACAGCAAATAGGGCGAAATGAGGCATGGCTAAAATGCATGATCTGTTTGGTATTTTGAAAACAGAAACGTATAAATATACCTTATATAAGTGTGGCCCTACAATATATCATTTAAATATAGCATGATAGGTGTCCTTTAAATAGTGTATTTAATTCAAATTACGCCATATCAACATTGGTTTTAATTTATAATACAATAGAAGACTGTATCTGTATAACGAGTAACAAAAAGTGAGTAACGAGGAGTGTTTGAAACTCAGCTTGTACAGAGCAGGTAATGTGCACAGAACATCTGAAAAACCAGTAAGGAACTGGCAGTGTTGGTCTGGGCCTGGCAGAGGATCAGGAAACAAAGAGGTAACTCCACCGGCTGGTGGGCTCACCGGGGATTCAGGAGAGGAAGGCAGGGTCGGCAACGGGAAGTCAATCTGGAAGAAAGTCCGGAAGAGTCTTGCATGAGAGGCTTAACCCATAAGAACCGGACCCATTTCTACTTTTGGGAAAATTAAGGGCAAAATAATTTACACTAATATACTACATAAAACACATTTCTGACAAGTAACCCCCCCTAGTGTCAAATATCTGAAAAGTGACATTTATGTCACATTGGGCTTTAATGGTAAAATAACTCTTATAACTTAATTAATGAGAACGATTTTTTTGTTTAAATTAGTTTGAACATTCTTTGAATTGAGGAATAAAGAATATATTAACTACATATAATTGAATCAGCTAAATTAACTGAGCAGATCATTATCATATTTCTAATTCTGACATATGTGTCAAACCAGATTTACTTTGAAAGTTTAAGGTTAAAGTCCCGATGTGACATCAGTTTCACAGCGATGTTTATTTCATTTGTTTCATAGTGTAGCGACCCTGTATAGGATGCTGAGGGTGTCACTCAGGCATCCCCCGTCTCTCTGCCAATCATAGAGCTGCACAGTGATGTTGGTTGAGGTGCGGGCCTGTGGTTGGGGGAGCGGACGGGGGTGGGCGGGGAGTTGTGACGTAGACACTGCTATATATATATGTGTAGGGGTAGGAGTTAGGTTAGTGTGAGGTAGAACCCACGAAGTGACATGTACCTGTGATCATCTGCCAATAAGAAGAGTGATTAAAGCCTAATAACTAGAAGCCTGTTTCCGACTCCTTTTGTGAACGTTACAATATCAATCTGATCAATACATGTTTCCACAACAGGTTAAATGTAATAAAGGAAATGTTATGTAAGCATTTTAATTCTTAAATGGCTTGAATTTTACATTTAGCAACACAAAACAAGCTTCTAAAATGTAGCTAGTTCTGTCACATGTGTTAGTCTGGCACATGGACATCTTGGACATGTTGTTATGGAAACACTAAATCACATGACCTGGCCCATGAACCACCAGACTGTTCAGGGTGTGCTACTTAGGGACTTCATGAGATAAAAGCAAGGCGAAAGCTGTGTAAGGAACTTTTCAGAACAGTTAAATGTCCTGTAACACCTTTTAAACACTGGCTTGATTGCAGATGAGCTGCAGCTGGGAGCACAGGTGAGCTGAGTGGCTGACAGGTGGGGTGAGGTGGAGGTGGGGCTAAGGAAAAGTACTGATAGTGTATAAATGTACTGAACCCCCCCTCAGATCCTGATGTCGGAGCCCGGGAAGCTGAAGCAGAAGATCAACGTTTGGATGGAGGATTACTGGAACATCACGGACATGGCGGCCATCGCCGTGTTCCTGCTGGGTCTCCTCCTGCGGCTGCAGAGCGAACCCTCCATGGGCTACGGACGCGTCATCTACTGCGTGGACATCATCTTCTGGTACATCCGAGTCCTCGACATCTTCGGTGTCAACAAGTACCTGGGACCCTACGTCATGATGATCGGGAAGATGGTACGGCACTCCTACATGTAACTGTTGATGAAACTCATTAAAATAAAGCTTCCTGTCAACAGCAGGTGGCGCTATATCTATGACTCATCATTGACCGGTTAAAGTCCTAAGGCCGGGACTGTAATGAAGCAAAGAACATTTAGACCAGGTTGGACCCTGCATGCCTGAGTCTCAAATTGGCTGCCGCGCCAAGGCCAGAGGCGTTGAACTAAAGCTTTGACTAAATTATTCACCAACAACATGATCATATTTTACCTCGATTTTACTTTAATAAACGCGTCAAAATTATGTTGAAATAACGTCATACTGATATTGATGCTTTGGCTATTCCGGGTCGTACCGAGCAAAACACTTTAAATATGAATTCTGAAAGGAGATCGGATCGATCAGACTACGCTACAGTGGTAGCGAGTTTGTTCCTACGTCTCCTCGGATCTAAGTCAATGCACCTGATGTTTGTAACAGATGATCGACATGCTGTACTTGCTGGTCCTCATGCTGGAGGTCCTGGTGTTTGTAACAGATGATCCACATGCTGTACTTGCTGGTCCTCATGCTGGTGGTCCTGGTGTTTGTAACAGATGATCCACATGCTGTACTTGCTGGTCCTCATGCTGGTGGTCCTGGTGTTTGGAACAGATGATCCACATGCTGTACTTGCTGGTCCTCATGCTGGTGGTCCTGGTGCTGGTGGTCTTGGTGTTTGGAACAGATGATCCACATGCTGTACTTGCTGGTCCTCATGCTGGTGGTCCTGGTGCTGGTGGTCTTGGTGTTTGGAACAGATGATCCACATGCTGTACTTGCTGGTCCTCATGCTGGTGGTCCTCATGCTGGTGGTCCTGGTGTTTGTAACAGATGATCCACATGCTGTACTTGCTGGTCCTCATGCTGGTGGTCCTGGTGCTGGTGGTCTTGGTGTTTGGAACAGATGATCCACATGCTGTACTTGCTGGTCCTCATGCTGGTGGTCCTGGTGCTGGTGGTCTTGGTGTTTGGAACAGATGATCCACATGCTGTACTTGCTGGTCCTCATGCTGGTGGTCCTGGTGCTGGTGGTCTTGGTGTTTGGAACAGATGATCCACATGCTGTACTTTCTGGTCCTCGTGCTGGTGGTCCTGGTGTTTGGAACAGATGATCCACATGCTGTACTTGGTGGTCCTCAGGCTGGTGGTCCTGGTGTTTATAACAGATGATCCACATGCTGTACTTGCTGGTCCTCGTGCTGGTGGTCCTGGTGTTTGTAACAGATGATCCACATGCTGTACTTGGTGGTCCTCATGCTGGTGGTCCTGGTGTTTGTAACAGATGATCCACATGCTGTACTTGGTGGTCCTCATGCTGGTGGTCCTGGTGTTTGTAACAGATGATCCACATGCTGTACTTGCTGGTCCTCATGCTGGTGGTCTTGGTGTTTGTAACACATGATCGACATGCTGTACTTGCTGGTCCTCATGCTGCTGGTCCTGGTGTTTGTAACAGATGATCCACATGCTGTACTTGGTGGTCCTCATGCTGGTGGTCTTGGTGTTTGTAACAGATGATCGACATGCTGTACTTCGTGGTCCTCATGCTGGTGGTCTTGGTGTTTGTAACAGATGATCCACATGCTGTACTTGCTGGTCCTCATGCTGGTGGTCTTGGTGTTTGTAACAGATGATCGACATGCTGTACTTCGTGGTCATCATGCTGGTGGTCCTGATGAGCTTTGGCGTGGCGAAGCAGGCGATCCTTCACCCGGACGAGGAGCCCACCTGGAGGCTGGCCCGCAACATCTTCTACATGCCTTACTGGATGATCTACGGAGAGGTGTTTGCAGACTCCATAGACTGTAAGACTAGAGTCCATAGTAAGACTGCAACATGTCCATCCTCACTCTCCTTAACCTATATCCTTAACCTATATCTTTAACCTGTGTCCTTTACCTCTGTCCTTAACCTCTATCCTTAATCTGCGTGCTTAACCTGTGTCCTTAACCTGTGTATTCACCTTCTATCCGTAAACGCTATCCTTAACCTCTATCCTTAACTGTGTCCTTAACCTGTGTCTTCACCCTCTATCCTTAATCTCTATCCTTAACCTATATCCTTACCTATCCTTAACCTGTGTCCTTAACCTCTATACTTAACCTCTGTTCTTAACCTCTCTCCTTAACCTGGGTCCTTAACATCTGTCCTTAACTTCTGTCCATAACCCCTGTGCTTAACCTGTGTCCTTAACCTCTATCTTTAACCTCTGTCCTTTTTTTGTTTTGATTTGGATATTTTATTAATTCCCGTGGGGAAATTGTTTCTCTGCATTTGACCCATCCTGTGTTACGAGCAGTGGGCTGCCATTTTTGAACGCCGCCCGGGGAAAACTTAACCTCTACCCTCAACTTGTGTCCTCAACCTCTATGCCCACCCATTTTCCACAGAAATGTCCCCACTGTGCAGATTGGTCCTCTGCTGTCCAATGTACGGCTTATTATAACTGTCATTTGATTGCGTGCCTCTTTTCTGTTTCCCTTTGACTGTTGACGGACAGTGTATGCGATGGAAATCAACCGTAAGTGACTCAGACATCATTTACCGTGAACTTCAGCACACTATCTTCTTCTCTTTCAAAATAAAAGCCCACAAGTTTGTCAAGTTGAGTTTTGTTATTGTGAACGTTTTCTGAAAGCAGATGACTTGCACATGTGATATATATATATATATATATATTAGGGATGTCAGTCGATTAAAATAGTTAATCGCGATTAATCGCAAATTAATCGCACATTTTTGATCTGTTCTAAATGTACCTTAGAGGAATATTTTTCACGTTTTTAATACTCTTATCAACATATCAGTGGACAATTATGCTTTATGCTAATGTTTATTATCGTTTGAACAATGACAAATATTCTCATGAATATTAAACACAACAACCTGGAAACTCTCATACAATACAAATGGTGTGTGTGTGTGTGTGTGTGTGTGCGCGCGCGCGTGTTGGAGTTATGTGCAACTCAAGGCATATGCTCGAACGGGAACTGCCTGGACACTGCAGTCATGCTGCTCTCTCCGTGCTGAGTGTGCTGACTTCTCCTCCAACGTCCCGCTGTCTGCTTCCTGCATAAAGTCAAGTGCTCGGCGCAGTTGTGGCGAAATGTCGCTCCTCTGTTTTCATTTAAACAGCTCCTTATATCCGTTAGCGCAGCTAGCTAGCACCAGATGCTAACAACAACAATGCACATAAGGTCTCTCTCTCGCTCGCTCGGGCCACACACACACACACACACACACACACCCTCCCGGTCCTCCAGATGGCCAGTCGGTGCCTGCCGGTGAGCGTGGAAGTGTGGTCTTCCTCAAGCGGGCGGCAGGAGCGGGCTGTCAGCATCAGCTTGGAGATGGTGTTTTAAACTCGATGTGCTCTGAAGCTACGGGGCGGCCGAGGAAAACAAATACACATGCGTTAATCGCGTTAAAATAATTAGTGGCGTTAATTATTTTTTGCGTTAACGCGTTATTAACGCGTTAACTTGACAGCCCTAGTCTATTTATATATATATATATATATATATATATATATATATATATATATATATATATATATATAGATAGAGCACATATAATAATGCTGTGTTTGGGTTTAGCTCCGTGTGGAGACAACTTGTACGATGAAGATGGGAAGAAGCTCCCCCCCTGTATCCCCGGCGCCGGGCTCACCCCCGCCCTCATGGCCTGCTACCTGCTGGTGGCTAACATCCTGCTGGTCAACCTGCTCATTGCTGTCTTCAAGTCAGTGTTAAATACATATAAACACAGCACACACTAACCACAGACCAGGAAACACACTGACCCCAGATCAGGAAACACAGACCCAGATCAGGAAACACACTGACCCCAGATCAGGAAACACACTGACCCCAGATCAGGAACACACTGACCCCAGATCAGGAAACACAGACCCCAGATCAGGAAACACACTGACCCCAGATCAGGAAACACACTGACCCCAGAACAGGAAACACACTGACCCCAGATCAGGAAACACACTGACCCCAGAACAGGAAACACACTGACCCCAGATCAGGAAACAAACTGACCCCAGATCAGGAAACACACTGACCCCAGATCAGGAAACACACTGACCCCAGATCAGGAAACACAGACCCCAGATCAGGAAACACACTGACCCCAGATCAGGAAACACACTGACCCCAGATCAGGAAACACACTGACCCCAGATCAGGAAACACACTGACCCCAGATCAGGAAACACACTGACCCCAGATCAGGAAACACAGACCCCAGAACAGGAACCAGAGACCCCAGATCAGGAAACACACTGACCCCAGATCAGGAAACACAGACCCAGAACAGGAAACACACTGACCCCAGATCAGGAAACACACTGACCCCAGATCAGGAAACACACTGACCCCAGATCAGGAAACACACAGACCCCAGATCAGGAAACACACTGACCCCAGATCAGGAAACACACTGACCCCAGATCAGGAAACACACTGACCTCAGATCAGGAAACAAACTGACCCCAGAACAGGAAACAAACTGACCCCAGATCAGGAAACACACTGACCCCAGAACAGGAAACACACTGACCCCAGATCAGGAAACACACTGACCCCAGATCAGGAAACACACTGACCCCAGAACAGGAAACACACTGACCCCAGAACAGGAAACACACTGACCCCAGATCAACACCTCTACAAAATAAAACGTTATTTCCAAGTTAATATTTACACTAATCTGCATTTAATTTAAGACTTGAGGATAAATCTTCTTACCTCTTGACCAATATAATAAAAGCATTTTTCAAGTTCATCACTGGCACGAGGCTTAGTTTGATCTAAAGCACAAAGCTAGTTTTGAACCTTAGCACAATATTTAGTTTTGACATCAAAATGTTAAAAGAAAATTGTTAAAATATGAACATGTGGCTAAGTTTGAACTCCATATGATATCTGTGTCAAAGCATGGCAAAGTAAAAACGAGGCTTTGTTTACACGTTAGCACAAAGTTGACCTGCTGTCCTCCTCTTCCTCTCCGCAGTAACACGTTCTTCGAGGTGAAGTCCATCTCTAACCAGGTGTGGAAGTTCCAGCGCTATCAGCTGATCATGACCTTCCACGATCGGCCCATCCTGCCCCCCCCCCTCATCGTCTTCCCACACATTTACATCATGCTGCGCAGACTGTGCTGCCGCTGCAGGCGCCGGACCGACGGCGAGCGCGATGACGGCGAGAGGCGCCTCCGTAAGAGCCCTGAGTTAAACATTTATATCTGATTATCTATTTTTAATAACAACATATATATACTCCTTGGTTAGAGCATATTACATTAATATCTAATGTGTTATTTAATAACCTGATAATAAACATATACAGGAATATCTGTCCGATGTTAAATTAGAGATGCACGTTCATCTATCCTCTTTCAACATTTTAAATAAATTATTGTTCTATATTTATATGTGTATTTCAGAGCTGGTGCTGAGTGCGGAGGAGCTGAAGAGTCTGCATGAGTTTGAGGAGCAATGTGTGGAGGAGTACTTCAGAGAGAAGGAGGACGAGAAACAGTCGTCCAACAACGAGAGGATCAGAGTCACCTCAGAGAGGTACCCCACCACATACATATTTTTATATATAGACATTTGTATTCATTGGGATAAACCCCTTGAGATGCACCGTCTCGTTTGCAAGGGGGTCCCGACAATAACAACTGTCAGACATACATAAACAAAAAGACACAATGCAAAACATGACACACAAGACAAACCACATACAGTCTGTCAAGTACAATTCAAGCAACGCACACAATCATTACAATTTGAGAGACAGTCGTGCAAATCAGTTTCATCAATATCATTTTCATTAAAAACAAGTACAGACCGGTTGAAAGTGAGATGATAATGCATGTTTAAACATACCCAATGATGCAAGAGATCTAATGGCAGCAGGTCAATTATTCTAGTCTGTTGGGGCTTTGAAAATGAACGCTCTTCTGCCAATCCATTTGTTTGCAGAGGACAGAGAAATAAATCTGAACAGAATGTCTATATATATATATATATATATATATATAAACTCTATTATTATACTTGTACAGACTTCTATCATGTGTGGCAGGGTGGAGAACATGTCCATGCGTCTGGAGGAGGTGAACGAGCGGGAGCACTCAATGAAGGCGTCCCTGCAGACCGTGGACCTCCGGCTGACTCAGCTGGAGGAGTTTTCCTCCCGGATGCTGAGTGCTCTTGAGCGGCTGGGGGGGCTTGACCGGGCCGAGCTGGTCCGCAGCCGGGGCTCCGTCCTCTGCGAGGGCCCGGGCCTGCTGCGCCACGGCAGCATGAACAGCAGCGATGGGTACAGCCTGTACCGATACCAGCTGGAGCTGGAGGACCGGGGCCCCGGGTCCCCAGAGGGGGGGAAGGGCCTCTCCGGGCCGACGGAGGAGGGGAAGGGCCTCTCCGGGGACACAGAGATGAGGAAGGGCCTCTCCGGGGACACAGAGCTGGGGAAGAGCCTTTCCGGGGACACAGAGCTGGGGAAGAGCCTCTCCGGGGACACAGAGATGAGGAAGAGCCTTTCCGGGGACACAGAGCTGGGGAAGAGCCTCTCCGGGGACACAGAGATGAGGAAGGGCCTCTCCGGGGACACAGAGCTGGGGAAGAGCCTCTCCGGGGACACAGAGCTGGGGAAGAGCCTCTCCGGGGACACAGAGCTGGGGAAGAGCCTCTCCGGGGACACAGAGCTGGGGAAGAGCCTCTCCGGGGACACAGAGCTGGGGAAGAGCCTCTCAGGAGACACAGAGCTGGGGAAGAGCCTCTCAGGGGACACAGAGCTGGGGAAGAGCCTCTCAGGAGACACAGAGCTGGGGAAGAGCCTCTCCGGAGACACAGAGGTGGGGAAGAGCTTCTCCGGGAAGACGGAGGAGGGGAAGGGCCTCTCCAGGGACACAGATATGAGGAAGGGCCTCTCCGGGGACACAGAGCTGGGGAAGAGCCTCTCCGGGGAGACGGAGGATGGGAAGGGCCTCTCCGGAGACACGGAGCTGGGGAAGGGCCTCTCCGGGGACACAGAGATGGGGAAGGGCCTCTCCGGGGACACAGAGATGGGGAAGGGCATCTCCGGGGGGACGGAGGATGGGAAGGGCCTCTCCGGGGACACAGAGCTGGGGAAGGGCGTCCCTGAGGACACAGATATGGGGAAGGGCCTCTCCGGAGACACAGTGCTGGGGAAGAGCCTCTCCAGGGACACAGAGTTGAGGAAGGACCTCTTCAGGGCTGGGGATGTTGAGGAGGGCAACGAGAGCTTCCAACTGAGCCCAGAGAGACGAGCCAGACCCCTGAGAGGTGGGTCAAGAAGCAGGAAGCTAACACTGAAGGACCTTAGTTAACAGGATTAAAGTCTTAAAATTAAAACAAAAACAGGGAAAAACGTGGATGTTCTGAGATTAAAGAGAATATCTGCACTAATAAAAAACAGACAGATTCATGATAAATGATGAATGTGGGTTTTTCTGCAATTAAAGTCTCAATTTATGATACAATTGTACAAAGGTATGAGAAAATAACTTAGATTATCTCTGAGAGAAACCGTTTGTACACCTGCGCCTACTTAACCTGTGCTAACACATGCTAACCTGTGCTAACAGTACAAACACATGCTAACCTGTGCTTCCTGTTTCAGGGTGGACTCTGGAGGTGGGGGTTTCCAGAGAGAGGACTCAGTCTCTGTCCAACGTTAACATCCTGATCTCCCCCTGCCCCCCCGACCCCAACCCCCCCATCAGCCCTGACCCTCCGGAGGAAACCCGGCTGTGGGGTTCGGTGTCCTTCCCCCTGGAGAGGTCAAAGGTCACGCAGTATCTGTCCTCCCCCACCCTCAGCAGCTCCTCCAATAGGAAGTTATTCAGCAGCACAGTCATCTGTAGCTCCGCCCACCAGGGCCCGGAGGACAAACAGGAAGTGGAGGAGAGTAACATCGGAGAGGGGGAGGAGCCTCTGGAGGACAGGATGTACCCAACGCTACGCTCCAAGAGTCTGCACATCAAGCAGAGGAAGACGAGGAAGAAGGATGGCGAGGAAATGCTGCAAACCGCCGGCAGTGTGAAGGACCTGGTGTTCAGAGACTCCGACTGATGAACATGAAACAATGACAGAGGAAACAAAAGGAACTTTGTTATTTTATTATACAAAGAACCAGGACTTTTTATCTGAGTAATACATGCCGCCCTTTCCTGGTTTTTATTATGTGACTAAATACACATTTACTCTACAGGTCCCAAGCCTCTTCCATCTGGAGAAACGTACTGCAGCTTCAGAAACGATGCAGATAGAACATCATACATGTTCCACACACACGAAGAAACATCTTTAAAAAAACAACGGAAAGCAGGACCACATTGTTTTATTTTATTTGTCTGTCACTAAAACGTATTTTGCAGCATCTGTTTGCAATATGGTCTAGCTGCAGCCTCCGCAAGTACACGACACGCCGACCTGACACGACACTACGGTGGCTGAGAGACATTGACACCGTACATGGCAGATTAAAAACGAATTGCAAATGTTATTGTAGCATTTTAAGCAACTATTAGGCACATTATTAATGTATATATCTTTATTTTTTAGTAAATATAAATTGGTAATAATGAGATCATCTATTAATGTTTGTGTAACTGCTACACATGTTTTAATACATACATGTAGATATGTATGAACGTCTAAATATAGTTGGTAAAGGTTTTAAGTTATAAATAATCACATCGTGGGGTCATTAATGTTTCAAACATGTTCATGTAAGGTAGGCCTACTATAACATGAAAACATGATTTTTAAATTTCTTAATCTCACATTAGCCTATGTAGTTTGGTATGTTGTTGATATGGGCTGGACCAAGTTAGGAGGGCCAGTCAGGCCACTAATGAGCTCAATCTTTCACATGTATTATTATTACTTTATAAATTAAGAGTATTGAGTCTATTACAAAACCTTTGAAGGAATCGTCATGCATTCTGAATGTTTCTGTACTTTAAAAACATCATGGCTCAAGATCCTGTTCTTGTTTAAGATTATTCATACTAATTTGTGAATTTAACATCCATATTCACTAGGGATGTAACTTACCCCAAACTCACGGTACGATAATATCGTGATAACAAGTCCACGGTACGGTATTTATCGCGATATTGAATGATAAAGGAAGATTTTTTTTGTTTTTTTATTTAAAAATGTTTTACTTGGAAAAAATGTTCTTTATTAAATAATAAATCTGATGTGTACACCCCAGCACGTGCACTCCGCTCTGCATCAGCCAAACAGCTCGCTGCACCCTCGCTGCGAGGGGGACCCAAGTTCCCATCAGCAGAAACACATGGGTTTGCTATCCTGGCTCCAAGATGGTGGAATGAGCTCCCATTGACATCCGGGGGGTATACTACGAAGCAGGATTTTCGCTTAGCCGGCTAAATTCAGGGGAAACTCCGGCTTTCCGGTCCTATGAAGCTGGTTCTCTTTTGAGCAGGCTAGATCTCCATGGTAACTTATGCTTAGCGGCTAACCTGGTCGGGACCAGGTTAGGTTGCAGGCTAAGAGCTCAACTCAGTGAAAGCACTGCCTGCTGACCAATCAGAGCTCAGTGTGCGGAGTTTAAAGCGATCAAGTCATATTACAGGAGAAAGGAAATACAGAAAAGCTGCCGTTGCAGGAAAGACGGCCGGCAAAAATCACCGACTGTGTGACGTGAACATTAATAGAATATCACCTCCATCTTCAGAGCAATCTGACTATTATAACATTAGCGTTAAGAAAGCTTACTTAAATATCTGCCACGACATAAGTAACCGGATCAGAGTAACATTAAGTACAGTCCGCGGCACATCACTTCATAATGTATCATATATTTCCTTATCTGAGTCAGCTGAGCCGTATCTGGCCGTGCAACACTCACAGTGTCACATACTGGATGCAGAAGTATTATTTTAAGCAACACATTAAGTTGACGAAACACTCTCGAGTCAAATGTAATTAAAGTCAGATCGTGTCTTAGAGACGGGGCAGTGATATCATAAACCTGTTAATGTACGCATTCAAACACTTTTACCAGCTGTATTCACCTTGCAGGTGCAGCTCTGTGGCTTTGATCCTGGATAAAGTGTTTAAGTCATGGATATTTAATTTAACTTCTTCATATGTCTAATATTATAGTTGACTTTTCATTCAGGAAGTATGACGCTGCGCTGTCAGTACGCTTCTCCATGTTTGTGATTGGTCGAATGCTCCAAATACCACCCCTCTCATGTGAACGCGCACCTAACTAGATAGGACACGGCTGGCTTGAGCGATCCACTTGATAACCAGCGTCATAGTACAGTTTAGCGAGAGCGCGTATGTTTTGGATTAGGCCAACCGGCTAACTCAAACATATCCAGGTTAGGTTGAACCAGCTTCGTAGTATAGGCCCCAGGACAGCATAAAGCTCACACACCTTCCAGACTGAAAACTCATCTCCTTCGACTCCACCTCGAGGATAGAACTATTAACAAAGCACTTATATACTAACAAAGGACTGGCTTACCTAAAGCCAGTTGAGTAGCACTTTAAATGTTTTTGCTCTATAAAACCTGATGTACTTATATGTTTTGTATTTTGTTGGTCGAACGCATTCATTGTAAGTCGCTTTGGATAAAAGCGTCAGCTAAATGCAATGTAATGTAATGAGGTGAAAGCAGTGGGTCAAACTTTGCATGGTCTCTCCACTACTTCAAAAACAATACAGTTGTTGCCAAGAAGGTGAGGCTTATTGACAGGGTGAGATAGAAAAATACTGTTGGTACTAGTCAATGTCTCTAGCTATGTAAATGTAGCCCTGTAAATACGATGTCCTTCTGTGTTCTGTTGTTTTATGCTCATGTTGTAACCTACTTGTAACCCTAACCCTATCCGGAAGTCCTAAGCCGTGCATAGAAGTGT
The DNA here is from genome assembly GCA_023974075.1 of Chaenocephalus aceratus. Classification (NCBI taxonomy): domain Eukaryota; kingdom Metazoa; phylum Chordata; class Actinopteri; order Perciformes; family Channichthyidae; genus Chaenocephalus; species Chaenocephalus aceratus. The sequence continues at coordinate 40,030 of JAMFTG010001924.1, forward strand.
AAGTGCAGTTAAAACACAAGTGCAATGATAAAAATATAAATAATTACAACATTCTCCCCAGTAATATTAATTAAAAAAGTAAAGGGAGTGTTAAAATTAACTAATAAAATAAAATAAAGGAAGGCACACCGGGTTAGTAAAATCGTATATAATGAACTGGATGTCACTGAAAAACAGAAACCATTCAAATCGAGGCCGGGTAAGTTTAAAAGAATCCAAAGGGTAGCCGTTTTTTTCTCTGTTTATTTAAAAGGGTGGCAGGTAGGTGAAGAGTTCCCCTCTGCGGGTGGTTTTCCGGCCTCCAGGTAATAAAATAATTTAAAATAAATATAAATAAACAAATAAAAGCGTCCCTCCTCATGTGGCTTTGATCATTTTCAGATAAAAACATACACATAAATACATTTAAAATTATAAAACATGTAAGAAGTAAAAAATACATAAATATGAACACCATTAACATAAATAAGATAGTGCTGAAAACATGCGATAAAAATGTAGCACACCAATACAAAAAGTCCAGATGAGGAGGATCTATAAATAATTAATAAATAAATAAATAAATATAAGTGCTAAAATACGTGGAGGGCGGATTAAAACAGGCTATCACACCCGCAGAGAAGGGAACCAAAATCACCCATCTGCAGGGGAGAGACCCCGGGGGGAGAGGAGATCACACCAACACATCCTCACTCCCAGGTCGGCCTATGTTGACGTTATGTCAAGTCCCCTGCCGGCTTTTTCCAACGCAAGGGGGGGGGCCTTAGCGTCCATTTTCAACGCAAGGGGGGGGCCCTTAGCGTCCATTTTCAGCTTTCCGGGATGTCCATGTGCTTCTATTCCATTCTCATTGGATAACGGAGAATTGTACACCCGGAAGTAAATATTCCCCTTACTGACGATTGATTTTACAGTGATATCTGCACTATTCATCGACTAAAAACCACCAGATCATCCTTGTTAATTACATAACATTGATTGGTTTAAATTGTGTGCAATGCTTTTGTATTTTTCCCCTTCGATTCGGAGAAACAAATCTTTTTTCGGAGTAAAGGATGGCAGAAGACACTACACTACCCAGAATCCCCAGCTATCGTTTGGACTACACCATGTGCTCTGTTTGACAAACCCCGTGATAGTCCTCAAGCTCTGTGATTGGAGTGTGCTCCGAGGGTTACCGAGCCTCGAACAGCACTTGAAATGGGATGGAACCACGGCAGACTGTTCAAAACTGGATTTGAACGGGTCCACCGCGTCCCCCCCCTCCCCCACCCCGTCCCCAGAACTACACATGCTGGCTATTCTGTTTCGCAACATGTTCTCTATGGCACGTCTCTACTGGGAGTTGTAGTTTTAAAAGACATTTTCGTATTTCCCATAATAAGAAGTTGCCAGTATTAAACTGTGTACATCCCTGGAGGTTTAGGGGACAGGAAACACTCACATTTAAAACATATAATTAATAAATGGGTGAAAATTGCTTGTGCCCATTACGGGCAGTATTAATATATACCCACATGCCAGCTAAGGTCAGAAGAGCTTTATTTAACAGCTGGTCTTATGTCTGTGACCCCTCCTGTTGTTAATTGATAACATTACATTACATTAATTGATAAGCCTGAAACATGCGCTTGTCAAGGTTCAGAGGCACATTTTGCAAATATGGCAGTAGCCATCGATCAGCTTAAGATAAGATATACTTTATTGATCCCAAGTTGGAACATTTGCGTTACATCAGCATGTGTAACAGTTAAATATGCAGTGGTGTTTATTTGTAAATCATTTAGTATAATCACACAAATTCTGTGTTTTATATTCAACAATTCTGTGTTCTTTATTTATTGATTGTTCAATACCTGACAAGGCCGGAGATGAAATATCTGCATACATCTTATAAGAGTATAATACATTATGTATAATATCAGTTAAAAATAAGTGCTTCTACATAGTTAACATTGCTGGAGGTATGCACAAATATTGATAGATGTCTTGTAATGCACTGTTGAGGAACCTGCAACCCAAGTTTTTCATTCAGTGCAGAACTACACCATAGTTGTGTAGGCCTATATGATATGTCAATAAACCTTAGAACATCTTGAAATCTTGAACGGGATGTGCAAAATAGTCATTATATACAGTCTTTAATTAACTATTAGTAGAGAATAACGACTAACGAATATACTTTATAGGGATCCTATTAATATCTAATAATACAAATAATGAAATTCAATAACATGCTTTAACCACCAGGTGTCTCTTTATATCATCTGTGCACCTTTATGGTGTAAATACAGCCTATCTACCAATTGGATCAAATATAAAAGTGAGCCGAATTAGTGTTGATACTGCAAGGAGACGTATTGTGTGAAAATAAATGTAAGATGTTGTTTAATGGCTGATATATTTATGATCCACGTCACGTTTTCAGTTCCTCATGTTTGTCTTCTCATCAGGGCTATAAATACAGAACTACGGCATATATGTAATATTTAATGCAGCCGAACCGTGTATTACAATGCCGTTATGTGATGACTTTCAAAGAGAAAAGCAAGCACACTCGGAATAAGGTATTATTTTATTTTTTAAAAATATTTTCGGTCTGTTTCCGGTATTTGTTAATGACGATGTGCTCTGAGATGTGAGACTGGAATTGCACAGGGGAAAATAACGTATCTTTAGATGCGGATTGTGTTAAACTAATATGTTTGCGCTGTGGACCAACACTATACATTGACGGGGAAGGGGTTAGCAATAAAGATAACACCATTAAACAGTTACACAACATAACAGAAATAATATCGATAGCAGCGTCCCTAGCAACCACCTTGGTAACAATGAAAACGTTGGACGCAATTTCCTGAAGTAATCTTCGTAATAACTAGCAAACTAAAGATCATGTACATCCACTGCACACATCATCTGAAATAACAACTCATATTTCTCGCATCAAATGACATCAAAACGCATTTTAATGGCCAAACTTTAAAATAGGCATTTTACACCCAGAATAAAACGAAGTTCGGCCATGTTTTCTTTTTCTGCAGGGAGAAATGTGAAGATCACGTGACGTCAAACAGAGCTTATGGTGTAGTCCAAACGATAGCTGGGGATTCTGGGTAGTGTAGTGTCTTCTGCCATCCTTTACTCCGAAAAAAGATTTGTTTCTCTCCGAATCGAAGGGGAAAAATACAAAAGCATTGCACACAATTTAAACCAATCAATGTTATGTAATTAACAAGGATGATCTGGTGGTTTTTAGTCGATGAATAGTGCAGATATCACTGTAAAATCAATCGTCAGTAAGGGGAATATTTACTTCCGGGTGTACAATTCTCCGTTATCCAATGAGAATGGACGCTCTCATTGCCTTTAAGGGCAGTCGACACAAACGAATGCCGTGCTTCCATGAGCGTCCATAGAAGCACATGGACATCCCGGAAAGCTGAAAATGGACGCTAAGGGCCCCCCCCTGCGTTGAAAATGGAGGCTAAGGCCCCCCCCCTTGCGTTGGAAAAAGCCGGCAGGGGACTTGACATAACGTCAACATAGGCCGACCTGGGAGTGAGGATGTGTTGATCACACAGGTTAAAACATGTTGAGTGGTGGGAGGCGGACCCATCAATTATATTTTTCATTTAGTCCGCCCGGGTCAATGGTGCCCAGGCGATGGATCCACCTCCGCTCCGCCACTCGTCTCTGGCCCGTGCTCCAGCCGCTGCTGCTCTCCAGGCCCATTGACTGCACACTCTGGAGGCCATGGAGTTTAAAATGGTTGTATAAAACGCTCGTGCCGTCCCCGTCTCTAATTCTATATTGGTGTTGTTTAATTCTGAGGCCGATCTCATTGCGCGTCTCCCCCACATAGAGTCTCTGGCAGGCCTTGCACCTTATTGCATAAATAACGTTTTTTGTGTTAGGTGTCAAGGCCTGCCGTACATTGCTCCTCTCTCGAGAGAAGGAATTGAAAACGTGGGGGAAGCGAACGAAACCAACCTCAGAGATCCGAGGCGCCTCCCTAGTTTTGATGCTTTTATTCAATTTTGTGTGGACCAGGAGGTCCTGGAGATTTTTGTTGCGTCGGTAGGCAGAGATCAGCCGGCACGTCCGCAGCGCGTCACAGTCCCCCCTGGCCAACAACTCAATGTGTGATTATTATAGCAGTAATATTAGACACTAATAATAGAGTAAACTATTAACACTGTACATATTATTGTTTGCCCGTGGGATTAGGGTGATCGGTAGTGAGAGCCGCTGCATTTTCCTCCGGTCGGATGTGATATAAAAACAAAGCGATTATTGTTGTTGTTGTAAACTCACGTGGATTAAATGTAGTGCATTAATTTCAACTCGCGAACATAGATACATTAAATGATCGCGAGGATGACGATCGAACATCGTTTGTTTGACCCTGGATGCATTTCCTGATCTAAAAACATAGCGATGGTTTTGTACTTACGCCAACGTGAATTAAACATTATTTCGTTAAATAAAAACATGGTGATGTTTAGTAAATTATGACATGTCTCTTACTTAGCACAGAATATGATCCTATCCGTGACATATGGATCTTAACAAATATCCGCTATATCAGATACCTGTAGATCAGCTGTTTATTTCACATGAGTTCCAGTGTGGCAGCTTTTCACGGCTCCCCCTGGTGGATCCATGATCCATTGAAACTGGTTTCATTATAATTACATGTATTTATCAAGGGGGCGTTTCAAGTCCTGCGGGGGGTTTTACTTTTCACCAGGGGCCCACCCCGTGCCGATCACGGACCCGCACGGGTAGGCGTCTGAAACGAAGCGCTACATCTGTAGGGTTTTTTATAGATTCCATTGGGACAAGCTCCGCACACGCACACACACGTAGATACATTGATGCACGCACGCACGCACGCACGCACGCGCACGAGCACACACACACACACACACACACCACACACACCACCCTCCAGATCCTGGGATGGGGAGATCTGCTTTTTAACATACTCTGCTTTTTAACATACTTATACAAACGTATAAATACTGTACATATACTGTATATATTGGAGTGTGTGTCACTTTGCTGTTTTTTAAAATATACATTAAAATATATTTGCAATCATTAGAGCTGATAAAAGACTGAGTTTATCATAGTCCCTAATGCTTGATATTAATAAAGATAATAATAACAAAAACAACAACAACAACAACAACAACAACAACAACAACAACATTAAAGCGGTTTAATTCCTTCTGTGACGACCCCTCCACACCACGTGGGGTGCCGTCTGGTTGTGTGTGTGTTTTGTGTGTGATTGCAGGTCCCAGCTGCAATCTGTCTGATGAGGCGCACCTGCCAGGTGAGCCACGCTGAAAAGGATATAGGAGGAGCAAGCCGGATACGTCGCTCTCACTCCTCTGGGCACTTTCTCTGTGCCACTCTCGGGGACCTGTGGCTGTTTCTGTTCATTACATTGTTTATTATGAATAAACCATTTTTATTTTCTTACCCTTCGTCTCGCCTCCCTGCTTTTTGTTGCAGCCCAGGAGCCGCGTTGTAACATATGGGGGCTCGTTGCTTTGGACCTGGGAAGCGTGTGCAACTGGATGTCCGTTGTGGGGATGGATTTCGCGCAGCTGCTGTTGTTGCTGGGTGCGGCTGGTTGTTTGGGAGTAGCGTTGCGGGGTGAGTGTTTTGCAGTTCTAGTGCACGCCGATTGTATGGCAGCGAGTATGAGCACAGATCGTTGGTTACCGTGGTATCTGTCCCTGTTAGGTCTAGTACGGTCTTCCTTGGAGGTCGTAGGGGGGGCTGTTAGTGCGGTGTGAAAGTGGTGAGAGCTATTAGCTCGGGAGCACGCCGAGGCTGCGGGTGGAGTTGCCGGTTTGCTGGTCGCTTTGCCGAGCTTACGGTATTAAGTGCATAAGTACCTGCCATAACTAGCACCTGAAGACTAGCGGGGAGTTTAGTTAGTTTCTGTAGGCAGTTAGAGGGACGGGCCGCGGTAGCGTGTAGGCTGTGTAGTAGCGTGAGCGTGCCACACAGTGTTGTCATGATGGAGAGTGTGCAGGAGTTTGTGAGAGCGCCTACAGAGGAGCTATTGGAGGGCTTCTCACGTGAGCAGCTGATCGGTGTTGCTGAACATTTCTGCTTGGATGTTGGGGATAAGAGGATGAAGGAAAACATAAGAGGGATTGTTAGGGCAAATCTGTTCGAGTTAGGTGTTTTCAAAGGGGGACACATTACTGTTGATTCTGGCAGAGACAGTGTCAACGTGTCTGGCTGCCGTGATACAGACCTGACATTTGAGCAAAGAGAGAGACCATTAATGTTGCAGGTAGAAATTGCAGGTAGCTCTTTTCAAAAGCTAAAAAGACACCAGAGCCTGTTTTAGATATTGTAACTACGCAAGGAACAAAACTTGAAGTTGTTGGCTGTTACAATACCTTGGTATCTGGCTTGATGATTGTCTCTCTTTTAAAACGTCATGTCAATAACCTGCTTAAAAAACTGAGGGTTAGGCTAGGGTTCTTCTACAGGAACAAGTCCTGTTTCTCGCTTGAGGCCAGGAAAAGGCTAGTCACTGTGACCTTTTTACCTGTGCTGGACTCTGGGGATCTGGTCTATATGAATGCACCTGCCCATTGCCTGAGCAAATTAGATGCTGCGTATCACAGTGCTCTGAGATTTGTCACACATTGTAAAGCGCTGACTCATCACTGTACACTGTATACCAAGGCAGGTTTACCATCACTCTCTGTACGGAGGCTCAGTCACTGGTACAACGTTCATCTATAAAGCTTTGTTGGGTAAACTCCCGTATTATATCTGCTCTCTGATCACACAGAGAGCTGCAAGCAGCTATTGTCTGAGGTCACATGATGTAGTCTTGTTAGATATTCCAAGAGCAAGGACGGTCTCAGGTAAGACAGCTTTTATGTGCGCAGCTCCACTTGCTGGAACAATCTTCAGCAAGAATTGAAACTGAGCAATCTCATTCCTCTGCATGTTTTTAAAGCTAGGCTAAATGAAATGCTTGCTGATACAATGGGCACTTGTAAATGTCTATAACTATGTGTCCTGTAAATATAATGTATAATGTCCTTTATTGTTTTATGTTTCATGTGGAACCTATATGCTGCAGGTCTCCCTTGAAAAAGAGATCTATGATCTCAATGGGACCAATCTGGATAAATAAAGGTTTGAAATGAAAAGATGAAATGAAATGAAAAGGCTTGAGTTAGAGGAGCTGAGGTTGGGTTTACCTGCTGGGGCTGCAAGTCAGGCCTCTAATGTCCCTGGTAGAGCTACTCCATTTGACGTTGCCGTTAATCTGCGGGTTGTGCCTCAGTTTAATGAATGAGATCCAGATACGTTTTTCTCCTTGTTTGAGCGTGTGGCTGAGAGAGAGTGGTCGGAGGCTAATAGCACCTTATTTCTGCAGTGTGTGATAACAGGTAGGGCCCAGGAAGCCTACTCTGCTCTGACGGTGGCGGACAGCAAAGTGTATCTGATGGTTAAAACTGCGGTGTTGAGGGCTTACGAGTTGATTCCTGAGCATATCGGCAGAGGTTTCGGTCCTGGGAGATGTTTAGCACGCAGACACATGTTGAGTTTGCCAGGGATCTGGTCACCTCTTTCGGTAGGTGGTGTAACTCCTTGAAAGTGGATACTTATGTCGCATTATGTGAGTTGATGGTGTTGGAGCAATTTAAAAATTCTGTGCCCAGCCACATTGCGGTTTATATCAGCGAGCGTAATGTGAGAACTGCTGCAGAGGCTGCTTCTCTGGCAGATGACTATGTGCTAACGCCCAGGGGCGGTCGCAACTTCAGGGTCCAGGATGAAGGGGGTATGTAATCATGCAGGGAGATGGGAAGAGAAGGCTAATCCGCACGGGGTGAGCGTGAGATGCGAGGTCAGCCACAGGGTGATTCAGAAATCTGTCATTCCTGCAGGGAGAGAGGGCACTGGACGGCTGACTGTCCCAAAGCTAAGGCTAGCAGGGGAACTGTGTGGGCCAGTTTAACTCTGCAGCTTGTGCTGTGTCTGTGGTGCCGTTACCTGTCATCGCTCCCTGTCAGCAGATTGATGAGCCATGCGGGTGGAAGGACCCACTGTTTTTCTGCATTTGTGTCAACCGGATACGTGTCATTGGTGGAAGTGATATCAGCGTGCCGGTAAAGATTTTGAAAGACACTGCAATCGTATGACTCATACATTCTGAGCTCTGTGTTACTGTTTTCGGACAAATCTGGAACTGGGGATTTTGTCCGGATGCGAGGGATGGGAATGAATGTTGTGCCTGTTCCTCTGCATTCTGTTGTGCTTAACTCAGGTCTGGTGCAAGGGTGAGGTCGCCATGGGGGTCCGTCCTGTAATGCCGATTGGTGGTGTGGATGTTATCCTGGGTAATGGCCTGGCTGGCAGCCGTGTATATGCAG
>JAMFTG010001925.1:0-42240 GCA_023974075.1 Chaenocephalus aceratus
TCCATGTCATCAAAACGATAAAAACGCTGCTGAAGGTTAATCTAATCCAATGTGTCACTTTGAAATGATTACTGATCATCCATCTTCATATTTATGTCTATAACAACGGAGATTTCATATTAGCTGCTACCAGAGTGTATGACAGCTCCCGGGTTTGGGCATTCTGGCTGCGCATCACTCATTCACCAATGGGTAATGGTTAGATGGATTTTAGGAACTTCCCTCTCGATTCGCTCTAACGGTTCAAAAGAGGTGTCAATCATCAAAATCGACGAGGGGGGCCAGACATATGGAAAATGCACCCAAATGACCCCAGAAGTGGATTTTTTTTCTAAACCTCTCTAAAAAGGTAAAATGTCCCTTGTTTTGCATCAATCTTGATACACGGTACTTATTATATGTTATAGTTTGGATTCCTAAAGCTTTTAGTCTCCGATCCCATCATTCAACAGTGGTTTTCACTATAAGTAATGTTTATTTTTTGGACGGACACTATAATTTACATTTCTTTACTATGTTCAATCTGAATTAACTTTAAAATAAAAACATCTATATTGATTCTTCTACATCCAACTCACAGGTTTATCATTGCTTTGAGAATGTTTTTTATTAATTTACCCCTTTTAGAAGTGAAGTTATAGTCATTTGTTCTGGGAATGTCATTTTCGAGCCTGAGACCTGAAGAACGGGCTCAGGGCTCAACGTAAAACCTCTAATATACGATTTTTCATAATCACATATTACACAAAATCACATATTAGTGATCTAAACAGTGCTCACCTGAAAAACTGCTAGACTTAATAACAGTTTATTTAAAAGCTTGAAAACAGGGCAGGTAAAGTTTGATAAAGCTGGAGACACTTTGAAAAGTTATAGCAGTCACTCTGTAACAGGAAGAACCAACACATAATGCGGTTAAGGTGGAAGCGTCCTAGAGGTGGCGAAGCATGAGGTGAATAGAAATGATGAATTTAATAATCCCAGCGAGGGAAGAGGCTCAACTGACTCTCTGCTTCAGGTATCTGTTAGCATCGTTAGCATTGTTAGCATACCAGCTGGACGCTAACATGCTAGCATCCAGATCTGATGTTCTTTACACTTTATTGAAATCTGTTTTTTTAAATATTGTATAATTGAAGAAGCTAAACTTTTGTGTGAACTTTCGTATTAAAACTGATTTTTATTCCTGTTATGCTGTTGGTCTTTCTTCACATTTTGACACTTTGGTACAGTTAGTTTAATTTGTGAACATTTCTACCAATGTCTGAATATAAATGGCACCACCTTAAAAACAGTTCAAAAATAAGAAGTTTAACAAAACAAATGATTTATGGACCAATACAGTAGTTAGAATTTGTATCAGCTTTTGTTATTTCTATTAAAAGTAGTATATGTATATCTGGTTTCAACCGTTTCTGGACATCATGGGAATGTACATGGATCGGTAAATCATCCTATCTCAAAAGTGTTTTAAAATATAAAACAAATACACATTTTTTATCAATAAAATCTTTCTTTAAAGGACATGAACCCTTTACAAATTAGTAATATAATTTTTCTAAATCAATAAGATTTAAATATTTTACATCATTTTTAAATCAGCACAAAAATATTTGACATAGACATTTATTAATGAAGATTTGTAATTAATAAAAAGCATTTTAAAAAATGTGTTGTTGTGAAACCATGGGCTGCCATCGGATGGCGCTGAATGTACTATTAGTCGCAGTAGTAGTTGTGGTAGTTGTTGGGGAAATATTTTCCAAAGCCCATAACTTTGACCCAGTTTATCAGCTCTGTCCTGACTGAGCACACACACACCATGTTCCTGCCTGTTGGCGTCGGCTGATAGAGGTGTTATGATTCTGTCTTGTTATACAGCGTGTTGATTATTCTCTCTGAACTAGCTAAACACATGGGCCTGAGGTAGAGATCTTCAGAATTGACGTGGCAACTCTACCGTGAAGTCAGAACCTCTGACTCTTTGACTTGTTTTGTGAATACTCCGGCCGAAGCTCCTAATAAACCATCAGTGTTTGACATCTAAGCTTCAGCTCTCCCCGTGTCTCCTTCCTGAGTCGGTGACTCCCACTGTATGCTGCTCGGGACGGAAGTGCCATACAAGCATGCACAGCTCATGTTCGGAAAACCTTAATGAAGGGCATCAGTAAAGCGGAACTTCTGTATGAAAGCAATGTAAAGATTTGTATTGGACAAATCGCCGAATTCTAGGGGTTTCAGCGGCCAACACAGCAGTTGGGAATAAGCAGCCAGAGATATTACTCCTATCGCCTCTGTAAACACGGCTCCAGCAGCAGCCGCGGTGTGTGTGTAAATACCTCCCCGTATCTGTGTGGCTGGTGAAGTGCACTGAGAGGGAGACAGTCACAGCTTTTGTCTATAGCTTTAACTCACACCACCGCCGTCTCTATTAAAAACGAGACGGTCTAAAAGCACTCGAGTTGTTTGTGACCGTCTTCTACGTGCTGGTAATACGGGACAGCGCGTGGTGCGTGCATCACCCGATGCGCCACAGTTCCCTACTTGCTGGAGGAACTGGTTTCGATCCGGGGTGCACACATACAATTATAGGCTAATGGATCACGGGTGGGCAGTGGCATGCGAGTGTAGAACAAAACTGTGGTTGTGATGAACTTGATAGCGAGTGTATAGGTTGGTCCGTAGGGACTACAGTTAACTGGGCTGTTGTTGGAGAGAAAGGGTAGCGGATAAAAAGTCTATGAGCCCCTGATCGGGGGGGCATAGCGCCACCAGAATAGAGTAGTGGTGTCGCAAGAGGCTAAGCTAGTTATCGCTCTTGGACGGTCATCAGGCACCAATCTAGGACTTGTATACAAGGGTGGAAGCGCGAGTCAAGGCACCCCACTAAGAGATAATTCCCTACCCCAAAGTGATAGACCTAATTTTACCTCTATTTAGAGGCAATGGACGTCCACCTCGAGCATGTGTCCCTGAAATGGGGACTCAGGTTATTTCACACATCCAGGACAGAGACTGGGGAAATCACCTCTCTGTGGCCCCTCCAAGACCCCCAAAGGACGGACTACAGACCTCCAGTACGTGTCCCTGAAATGGGCAAACAGATTTGTTCACACTTCCAGGAGACAGACCGCGAAAACCACCTCTCTGTGGCCCTTCACAGAGCCCCAAAGGACGGACTAATGACCTCCAGCATGTCTCCCTGACATGCGCACTTCCATAACCTTGCACACTGTGAGACCCCGGGCCCCCGGACTTAAGCACTCCCCCACGGACTAAACCCAGATGTTCACACCCTACAGAACCTCATGCCCCTGGTATCCTTAAAGGGGGGGTGGATTTTGTGGTGCTTTTCTGTCAGCCCATCAGCATCCATATTCGGCCTTCTTCACGGCACCACCACACCCCCTTCTGTGGAGGATATTCTCATGCTCCTGGTAACCCTTTAAATAATCTGATACCTCTTCGTCACACTCGGTATGTGGGGAGAAGGGTGGAGGGGGCACCGGGTATTCCTCCTCATTGTCTATATCCAATGATGTAGCCATTCCAGTGATGGGATTAGTCTCTCTGAGGTCATGGAGCAACTGCAGGGCCACACTATGCTTCAGCCTTGCCAGGACCTGATGTGTCTCATCTCGGGAGAACTCAGGGTGGTCATGAGTGACATGACGGTCTAGTCTCTTCCCAGCATACGAACACCCTGTGATGGGACAGGGTTTGGTCCGAACATTTATTCTGCCACTGGCCATTTTAAGAATGATGCCTCTTTCCTCCAAGTTCCGCACTGCATGTTTGTGCTTAAGGTGCTTGTTCACAGCCAGATAGAAGAGTCTGCACACCGGGCATTTGGACGACATCCTTACTGAAACAGACACAGTGAATTTTATTTAAAGTATTTTATGTTTCTCCGTTTATATGCGTTAGCGTAACCGGTGATTGCAACAATGGGTCCGATGCTTCAATGCCTGGTCCACGGACCAAGGGAGGACTTGGGTTACCACCAGGTTAAATGGTCCCACCTCCGCACCAACGCGGGGCTGGAGATGGCAACATTGGGTCCGAAGCATCAATTCATGGTGCCCCGACCATGAGAGGGTTTGGGGTGCCCCGGAACCAGGCAGTACCCCAGCAGGAAACACATTTTTTTTTTTAACCGGGGTAAAGAAAAGAAAGTGTCCGACAATAGTGACTTGTGAGGCGGCCAGAGAGTCTGTCATCTCTCGGTCCTATCCTCCAGGCAATGCGGTACCAGAACTGGGTCAAATTGACCAAAATGTAAAAAAAAGAAGTTTCAATTCATCCATGGAAAAGGGCTGAAAATGAAAAAAAGTATCCGAAAATAGTGCATCATGAGCCCGCACGAGTCCCCTGTCAACTCCCCTCACATTCCTCCAGAGTCAGAAAAAGTCTGAGTTAACTTTTGGGAGAACCAGAGAAAAGGGGTGAAAATGGAGAAATTGTATCCGAAAATAGTGTCTCATAATTCCCTGCCAACTCCCCTTGCATTCCTCCAGAGACCAGTTCAAAAACTTAAAGTTTGGTAAGAACCATACTGGGGGGTCTCCATGCAACAATTGTATCCGAGCCAAAGCACTCATGGAGCGGATACATTCCTCCATGATGTGATACAGCCGTTTTTTGCGTGTGCTATTAAAAACTGGGTTTCCGATATCGTGCAGATGGTAGCTTGAAAATGATGAATGCATATTTTTGACCTAGTAGGGGAGGCTTCGGTTCCCGAAAAGTGTCCAGGGCTTCGGCCAGGCATCTGAGCCTTCAGACTGTAGAGCTCTCAGTGTAGAGAAGCATCTGAGCCTTCAGAGACTAGAGCTCTCAGTGTAGAGAAGCATCTGAGCCTTCAGAGACTAGAGCTCTCAGTGTAGAGAAGCATCTGAGCCTTCAGAGACTAGAGCTCTCAGTGAAGAGAAGCATCTGAGCCTTCAGAGACTAGAGCTCTCAGTGAAGAGAAGCATCTGAGCCTTCAGAGACTAGAGCTCTCAGTGAAGAGAAGCACCTGAGCCTTCAGAGACTAGAGCTCTCAGTGAAGAGAAGCACCTGAGCCTTCAGAGACTAGAGCTCTCAGTGAAGAGAAGCACCTGAGCCTTCAGAGACTAGAGCTCTCAGTGAAGAGAAGCATCTGAGCCTTCAGAGACTAGAGCTCTCAGTGAAGAGAAGCACCTGAGCCTTCAGAGACTAGAGCTCTCAGTGAAGAGAAGCATCTGAGCCTTCAGAGACTAGAGCTCTCAGTGAAGAGAAGCATCTGAGCCTTCAGAGACTAGAGCTCTCAGTGAAGAGAAGCATCTGAGCCTTCAGAGACTAGAGCTCTCAATGAAGAGAAGCATCTGAGCCTTCAGAGACTAGAGCTCTCGGTGAAGAGAAGCATCTGAGCATTCAGAGACTAGAGCTCTCAGTGAAGAGAAGCATCTGAGCCTTCAGAGACTAGAGCTCTCAGTGAAGAGAAGCATCTGAGCCTTCAGACTGTAGAGCTCTCAGTGAAGAGAAGCATCTGAGCCTTCAGAGACTAGAGCTCTCGGTGAAGAGAAGCATCTGAGCCTTCAGACTGTAGAGCTCTCAGTGAAGAGAAGCATCTGAGCCTTCAGAGACTAGAGCTCTCGGTGAAGAGAAGCATCTGAGCCTTCAGAGACTAGAGCTCTCGGTGAAGAGAAGCATCTGAGCCTTCAGAGACTAGAGCTCTCAGTGAAGAGAAGCATCTGAGCCTTCAGAGACTAGAGCTCTCGGTGAAGAGAAGCATCTGAGCCTTCAGAGACTAGAGCTCTCAGTGAAGAGAAGCATCTGAGCCTTCAGAGACTAGAGCTCTCAGTGAAGAGAAGCATCTGAGCCTTCAGAGACTAGAGCTCTCGGTGAAGAGAAGCATCTGAGCCTTCAGAGACTAGAGCTCTCGGTGAAGATAAGCATCTGAGCCTTCAGAGACTAGAGCTCTCGGTGAAGAGAAGCATCTGAGCCTTCAGAGACTAGAGCTCTCAGTGAAGAGAAGCATCTGAGCCTTCAGAGACTAGAGCTCTCGGTGAAGAGAAGCATCTGAGCCTTCAAAGACTAGAGCTCTCAGTGAAGAGAAGCATCTGAGCCTTCATAGACTAGAGCTCTCAGTGAAGAGAAGCATCTGAGCCTTCAGACTGTAGAGCTCTCAGTGAAGAGAAGCATCTGAGCCTTCAGAGACTAGAGCTCTCAGTGAAGAGAAGCATCTGAGCCTTCCGACTGTAGAGCTCTCAGTGAAGAGAAGCATCTGAGCCTTCAGAGACTAGAGCTCTCAGTGAAGAGAAGCATCTGAGCCTTCAGAGACTAGAGCTCTCAGTGAAGAGAAGTACCTGAGCCTTCAGAGACTAGAGCTCTCAGTGAAGAGAAGCATCTGAGCCTTCAGAGACTAGAGCTCTCAGTGAAGAGAAGCATCTGAGCCTTCAGAGACTAGAACTCTCAGTGAAGAGAAGCATCTGAGCCTTCAGAGACTAGAGCTCTCAGTGAAGAGAAGCACCTGAGCCTTCAGAGACTAGAGCTCTCAGTGAAGAGAAGCATCTGAGCCTTCAGACTGCAGAGCTCTCAGTGAAGAGAAGCATCTGAGCCTTCAGAGACTAGAGCTCTCAGTGAAGAGAAGCACCTGAGCCTTCAGACTGTAGAGCTCTCAGTGAAGAGAAGCATCTGAGCCTTCAGAGACTAGAGCTCTCAGTGAAGAGAAGCATCTGAGCCTTCAGAGACTAGAGCTCTCAGTGAAGAGAAGCATCTGAGCCTTCAGAGACTAGAGCTCTCGGTGAAGAGAAGCATCTGAGCCTTCAGAGACTAGAGCTCTCAGTGAAGAGAAGCATCTGAGCCTTCAGAGACTAGAGCTCTCAGTGAAGAGAAGCATCTGAGCCTTCAGAGACTAAAGCTCTCGGTGAAGAGAAGCATCTGAGCCTTCAGAGACTAGAGCTCTCAGTGAAGAGAAGCACCTGAGCCTTCAGAGACTAGAGCTCTCAGTGAAGAGAAGCACCTGAGCCTTCAGACTGTAGAGCTCTCAGTGAAGAGAAGCACCTGAGCCTTCAGAGGCTATAGCTCTCAGTGAAGAGAAGCACCTGAGCCTTCAGAGACTAGAGCTCTCAGTGAAGAGAAGCATCTGAGCCTTCAGAGACTAGAGCTCTCAGTGAAGAGAAGCATCTGAGCCTTCAGAGACTAGAGCTCTCGGTGAAGAGAAGCATCTGAGCCTTCAGAGACTAGAGCTCTCAGTGAAGAGAAGCATCTGAGCCTTCAGAGACTAGAGCTCTCAGTGAGAGAAGCATCTGAGCCTTCGACTGTAGAGCTCTCAGTGAAGAGAAGCATCTGAGCCTTCAGAGACTAGAGCTCTCAGTGAAGAGAAGCATCTGAGCCTTCAGAGACTAGCTCTCAGTGAAGAGAAGCTGAGCCTTCAGAGACTAGAGCTCTCAGTGAAGAGAAGCATCTGAGCCTTCAGAGACTAGAGCTCTCAGTGAAGAGAAGCATCTGAGCCTTCAGAGACTAGAGCTCTCAGTGAAGAGAAGCATCTGAGCCTTCAGAGACTAGAGCTCTCAGTGAAGAGACTAGAGCTCTCAGTGAAGAGAAGCACCTGAGGCCTTCAGAGACTAGAGCTCTCAGTGAAGAGAAGCATCTGAGCCTTCAGACTGCAGAGCTCTCAGTGAAGAGAAGCATCTGAGCCTTCAGAGACTAGAGCTCTCAGTGAAGAGAAGCACCTGAGCCTTCAGACTGTAGAGCTCTCAGTGAAGAGAAGCATCTGAGCCTTCAGAGACTAGAGCTCTCAGTGAAGAGAAGCATCTGAGCCTTCAGAGACTAGAGCTCTCAGTGAAGAGAAGCATCTGAGCCTTCAGAGACTAGAGCTCTCGGTGAAGAGAAGCATCTGAGCCTTCAGAGACTAGAGCTCTCAGTGAAGAGAAGCATCTGAGCCTTCAGAGACTAGAGCTCTCAGTGAAGAGAAGCATCTGAGCCTTCAGAGACTAAAGCTCTCGGTGAAGAGAAGCATCTGAGCCTTCAGAGACTAGAGCTCTCAGTGAAGAGAAGCACCTGAGCTTCAGAGACTAGAGCTCTCAGTGAAGAGAAGCACCTGAGCCTTCAGACTGTAGAGCTCTCAGTGAAGAGAAGCACCTGAGCCTTCAGAGGCTATAGCTCTCAGTGAAGAGAAGCACCTGAGCCTTCAGAGACTAGAGCTCTCAGTGAAGAGAAGCATCTGAGCCTTCAGAGACTAGAGCTCTCAGTGAAGAGAAGCATCTGAGCCTTCAGAGACTAGAGCTCTCGGTGAAGAGAAGCATCTGAGCCTTCAGAGACTAGAGCTCTCGGTGAAGAGAAGCATCTGAGCCTTCAGAGACTAGAGCTCTCGGTAAAGATAAGCATCTGAGCCTTCAGAGACTAGAGCTCTCAGTGAAGAGAAGCATCTGAGCCTTCAGAGACTAGAGCTCTCAGTGAAGAGAAGCATCTGAGCCTTCAGAGACTAGAGCTCTCGGTGAAGAGAAGCATCTGAGCCTTCAGAGCTAGAGCTCTCAGTGAAGAGAAGCATCTGAGCCTTCATAGACTAGAGCTCTCAGTGAAGAGAAGCATCTGAGCCTTCAGACTGTAGAGCTCTCAGTGAAGAGAAGCATCTGAGCCTTCAGAGACTAGAGCTCTCAGTGAAGAGAAGCATCTGAGCCTTCCGACTGTAGAGCTCTCAGTGAAGAGAAGCATCTGAGCCTTCCGACTGTAGAGCTCTCAGTGAAGAGAAGCATCTGAGCCTTCAGAGACTAGAGCTCTCAGTGAAGAGAAGCATCTGAGCCTTCAGAGTGCAGAGCTCTCAGTGAAGAGAAGCATCTGAGCCTTCAGACTGTAGAGCTCTCAGTGAAGAGAAGCATCTGAGCCTTCAGAGACTAGAGCTCTCAGTGAAGAGAAGCATCTGAGCCTTCAGAGACTAGAGCTCTCAGTGAAGAGAAGCATCTGAGCCTTCAGGCTGTAGAGCTCTCAGTGAAGAGAAGCACCTGAGCCTTCAGAGACTAGAGCTCTCAGTGAAGAGAAGCACCTGAGCCTTCAGAGACTAGAGCTCTCAGTGGAGAGAAGCACCTGAGCCTTCAGAGACTAGAGCTCTCAGTGAAGAGAAGCACCTGAGCCTTCAGAGACTAGAGCTCTCAGTGAAGAGAAGCATCTGAGCCTTCAGAGACTAGAGCTCTCAGTGAAGAGAAGCACCTGAGCCTTCAGAGACTAGAGCTCTCAGTGAAGAGAAGCATCTGAGCCTTCAGACTGCAGAGCTCTCAGTGAAGAGAAGCATCTGAGACTTCAGAGACTAGAGCTCTCAGTGAAGAGAAGCACCTGAGCCTTCAGACTGTAGAGCTCTCAGTGAAGAGAAGCATCTGAGCCTTCAGAGACTAGAGCTCTCAGTGAAGAGAAGCATCTGAGCCTTCAGAGACTAGAGCTCTCAGTGAAGAGAAGCATCTGAGCCTTCACAGACTAGAGCTCTCAGTGAAGAGAAACATCTGAGCCTTCAGAGACTAGAGCTCTCAGTGAAGAGAAGCATCTGAGCCTTCAGAGACTAGAGCTCTCAGTGAAGAGAAGCACCTGAGCCTTCAGAGACTAGAGCTCTCAGTGAAGAGAAGCATCTGAGCCTTCAGACTGCAGAGCTCTCAGTGAAGAGAAGCATCTGAGACTTCAGAGACTAGATTTCTCAGTGAAGAGAAGCACCTGAGCCTTCAGACTGTAGAGCTCTCAGTGAAGAGAAGCATCTGAGCCTTCAGAGACTAGAGCTCTCAGTGAAGAGAAGCATCTGAGCCTTGTAGTGGAACATTTTATTATTATCATTCTTATATCTATCCTTATTATATCTTTCATATGTTTAAACCAAATGCTTCTTATTTCCTCTTGTTGTGCTTTTACCATTATTATTCTATTATATTCTCTTATGAGTTTCCCAGTCTCTGCAAGGCCACAGCTGTTTCAGCAGACTGGGAGACTCATACACAGTCAGACACATCACGAACTTCCCTGCTCTGAGAACCGTTATGCTATCTACTCAAGGCCACTGGGTGTCTCATCAACAATCTGACTGTGTGAACCCAGATTGTTCTCTTTCCCACTCCTTTTCTATATAACCTTTGCTTTTCCATTGTTCTGCGCACTCTCGGGCAGACTTTCCATACTCTGCCCGACCGGTGACAATATATTATTATATCGTGTATTTGAAGCTTCAAATAAATAACCAAAAGACAGC
The DNA here is from genome assembly GCA_023974075.1 of Chaenocephalus aceratus. NCBI lineage: Eukaryota > Metazoa > Chordata > Actinopteri > Perciformes > Channichthyidae > Chaenocephalus > Chaenocephalus aceratus. The sequence continues at coordinate 10,190 of JAMFTG010001925.1, forward strand.
TTTGCTTGATTCACCATTTATTTGTTTTGATCATTTGACTTGTACTCTCAAGCGCTGTGTTGGGTCAAAGATTTCCATAACAAATGGCGCTGCGAGCAGGGTCTCTGTATGTTTGATCGGGGAAACCTCTGGACGCTGGTGGCTGCTAGCTCCGGGATCTTGGATCCTCCTCTACCCCGACATAAAACGTACGGGACGAGGGGACCAGCGCGAGGGGTGGAACCGATTGACTTCACGAGATCCAACGAACTCAAAGGGCTTTCAATACTCGGTGAGATGTGCAAAGTCTAAAATGTTTAAAGTTAAACGTAATTAAAACTCCATGACATCAGGAGAGGGACTGCTCGAAAACAGAGATATTTGGCATATCTAGCATCGACGGATGAAAAATAGTGTTTTGGTGACACGGAGTGTTTTGGTGACACTTTAATAGTGTTTTGGTGACACGGAGTGTTTTGGTGACACTTTAAAAGACTTTGCTATGGGGGCAAAGCAGGGGAGGGGGTATGTACAGCCTCCTGAGGGTCCGATAGTTGATGTCATGCGAGCAAAATATGGTGAAGAAAGTCTGGCTAAATTAAATATATGGACGGAAATGTTCGGATTTCCTAAGGGAGGTTCTTTGATTAAATTAAAAATCAAAAACCTAAGGGATAAATTACAAGAGTGTGAAGATGGAATGAAGAAGAAGAGTAAAATTAAAGTAAAAGATTTAGAGAGACTGGACACTCATAGAAAGTGTTTAAAATACTGGGAGGATGAAGCAGAGTGCCGTGAAAGGCAATTGGCCGCGGCAATAAAAAAGATACAGGCTGAGGATAAAAGTGCAAAGGAAGAGAAAAAGTGTTTTGTGTTTCCTCCTCAACATAAACTCCAGGCTTCCCTCTATCCTCTGTTTGTAGGCGTGCGGGACCCTCTCCTCGACTCGGGATTTCCATCCCCTCCTTCCTCCCCCCGTCTGCTACCTGCAGTGGAGGCTCCTGGGGCTGCTGCTGCTGCTGCTGGACCAGAGGTCAACATACCAGCCGCCGCTGGAGCAGCTGCGCAGCAAGACACACAGACAGGGAGCAGAGACGAAGAGAGACAGAGAAAAGAAAATGAAGAAGAAGAAGCAGGACTGAAAAAGATCCATGACAAGAGAGAGAAAAAGAAAAGAGACGCGAAGAAAGCTGAACTCTACAGAAAAGAACACCTCCAAAAAGGAATAACTACATTCTCCGCTTTCCCCGGCCAGCTGACCATGGTCCAGGCTATTACAACCACCTGGACCCAAAGTGATGGCCGGGGCAGACAAGGGGGTTTCCGAGGCCGGAGCAATAACTACAATCGCTGTTTTAACTGCGGACAGACGGGTCATCGGTTCGCTGAATGCCCACACGAGAAGGAGAAAAAGAACTTTTGATCGGATAAATCGGACCACAACAAAGACAATTCTTCAAACTAACAGTCGAGGGAGGGAGTGGAGGAGGAGGGAATTCGGTCGGGGGAGACGGACCCCATGCCAAGCAGCATCTAACCAGGGAAGTGACACACACACACACATGCATCATACATGCTATTGAGAAATTAGAAGAATTAGAGGACATGTCTGTGGTTAAAAAGGGTACATATTTGAAATATGACAGTGAATGTTTGCGTTAAGAAATGTCCCACACATTTTTGGTTGATTCTGGGGCTACACATTCTGTGGTAAAAAAGGGTAGATTTGCCTGAATGCAAATTTAGTGATAGATTTATTCATGTGCTGGGTTTATGAAAAGGAGAAGTTTCTGTACCACTTCAGAGTGGAGATAACGGTGTTGACAGTAATCCATTTCCCACATCAGTAAAAAACAGTTATTTTATCATCTGTCTGCCCAATACATTTACTGGGCAGAGATCTGATTCTCTGGTTCGGCTTGGACCTCATTTTTCCACAAATGAGGGTCTTAAAGTCCGACAGCCATCTCCTACGATGGTTCAAAAAAGTGTCATTTGATGATAAAGAACTGGTGAATGTGTATCAATGGGCTGCTGACATATCCTGATTCTCAGGAGTTGTTGCGTTTGACTGGTCAACGTGGTTTTCCACCTGCTGTGTGGAGGCTTCTCATTTTGCATTGTACTGCTAACGTGGTTGAAAGATCCGTGTAAATGCTATGATGAGAGTTTTACTGTTAGAATGTGTGAATGATGAGCTCATGTTTAAAAATGTATTGGAATTCGCTGGGTAGCGCTATCTCTGTTAGACTCACACACACACAAGACACAACCAGCTGTGTCAAATCCCAGGGGCGGTCCACACATTTCACTAGCCAGGGGGCCCCACTGATAGATGGAGGGATTTGGGTCCAATCGTTAAAGATTGGGAGTCAGTCACTGATTGGGCACCTACACACACAGAATATGTCATGTACTCTATGTCACGTGACGTGTATCAAATGAAAATGTGCACATTGCTGTTGGTTGAGGATAAGGTAATTCTCATATCTCTGAGCTTCCTGCCGCGCTTTCAGATGTGCCATACTCACTCTGGGCAGCTCACAGATATGACGTAGGGTTAATGTCCACGTTCACGTACCGTACCCATTGAAACGTGAAGCTGTTGATGGCCAGTGTTTACCTCTCTGCTTAAACAAGGGGTCATTATTCCGTGTAACGATTCCAGTGTTTCCTGTCAAAAAGATCAGAGACAAACCTCCTGACGAGTGGAGATTTGTCCAGGATTTACGATGTAAATGCAGCTGTGCATGCACGCTCGTCCGGAATTCTTATCTGATTATTTCAAAAGTTCCAGCCTCTGCAACATATTTACTGCCATAGATGTCTCAAATGTTTTTTTCCAGTGTTCCGGTACACAAAGACAGTACATTTTTGTTCACATTTGAATATAATGGTAAACCTTACACATTCACACGTTTGTGTTAAGACTAAATGTTAAAAAAGTCACTAAGCAACAGATGATGTCATTCTTGCGTATGTGTTCATAACACACGGCTGTTGTTATGCTTGCTGTGATGTTACCTTAGTCCGTTCTCTGCTTGTAATTATGCCGTTACAAGCTTCAAAGTTGTATTTTATCATCTGAATTTGCCGAAACAAGTTTAATATTCTGAAAGCCAATACTTTGAAGATGTATAAGTGAGGTGTCTTGAGTAGTCAAAATTACCTACAAATCATTGTACACACGTGTACATATTATTCTATTTTTATGCAGCTCTGTGTGATTTTGTAGCTACAATTCAGACTAATACACTACCAGAAGTGGAATAAGTACTCAGATATTGTACTTGAGTAAAGGTAGAAGTACCAGAGTGTTACAGTAACAGTCCTGCATTCAAAATGTTCTTCAAGTAAAAGTAGAAAAGTATTATCAGAATATAGTGAAAGTAAAGACAGTAAAAGTAGTCGTTGTGCAGATTGGTCCATTTCAGAATAATATATATGATATGTTTTATAATGATTGATCATGAAAGTGTTCTCAAAGCTGGTAAAGGTGCAGCTAGTCTGAAGTACTTTGTAGACTGCAGGGTAGCTTGTGGATTTACTCCAGGTGGAACTAAAGTCTGATTTATCACTTGATTATATTTCACATCATTCATCCAGATCTGTGAAGTAACTAAAGGTATTACATACATGTAGTGAAGGAAAAGTACACCATGTACCTATGACTTATGTTCACTTCCAACCTAAAAGTACCTCAAAAATAGTAATCAATAATGTATTGAAAAGTTATTTGCTGATTGGTTTTTATATCGGCTCAGATAGGTTATATGGGAGGCCCAGTCTACGTACACTCTAACAACAAATGCCTTGGCTTAACAAAGAAAATCAAGGCAATAGGTTGCATCGATGGTTAATGAGTTAAGACAACTTCTATTGAAATGTTGTTAAAGCAACAAAGTTATTTGGGTTAGGGGAGAAGGCTTTTCCTCTACAATCAGAGGTGTTTTCAATTACCACTTCCTTAATAATTGGTAGCATAAACACGTTTTTAAGTTGATTACTCCAAAAGTTCCAACTTGTTTTACCGTATTATTTAAATATAATCTTAAATTGTATGTACTTAATTACCACATGTTGAACATGAACACATGTTTTTAAGTTGACAACTATTTATAAATTAAGTTGCTCCAAATAATATTGTATTCAATAGGGTTTTTCTCTTAGCTTTTTCATGTTTTTGCCTTTAAAGAAAGAAATTAATTGATTCCACAACAAAAATATTAGGCAATTCATTTTTTATTTTTGAACTGCAGGTGTTTATTTCAACACATGATGTTTCAAAAGGAGAGACTTCATTTAGTTTGAACATTGCCTGAAGACGGTTGACGTACTTTCCATGGTGTGCACACCTAGACCGGACTTAAAAGACGTTCCTCTGACCAACGCTGACCTCATTTTGTATGTTGATGGGTCTGCCTCTCGCGACCAAGGGGGCACTAATCGGGGGGGTTTTTTCTGTTGTTTCAGATTCTGCTGTACTCCGTTCTGGACCGCTTCCATGTCACCTATCAGCACAGGCAGCAGAGCTCATCGCACTAACTGAAGCCTGCACGTTTGCAGAAGGCAAAACCGTGACTATTTACACTGACTCACGATATGCTTTCGGGGTAGTACACGATTTTGGGGCTATTTGGAAGTGTAGACAATTCCTGAAATCTGATGGCAAACCAGTGCTTAACCATGTGCTGGTTGCAGGCTTACTAGACGCCATTCTGCTCCCATCTGAGGTTGCAGTCTGTAAATGTGCCGCACACGCAAGCAGTACAGACCCAGTTTCCCTAGGACATGCGTCTGCTGACTCAGCCGCAAAGGCAGCTGCCCTGACTCCTCTCGCACCTCACGCACACTCATTTGTTAAAATCCCTGTCTCCTCCTTTACTGACAAAATGTCATCACTGACTTCCATGCAGCAGCTAGCTACGCCAGTTGAGAAGGCTCAATGGAAGGCTGCTGGGGCTGTTTTTTTGGGTTGGCCCAAATTCCAATCCATGTCTTCCCAGACATTTTTTCCCTCATTTCGCTAAGTTGACACATGGGTGGGATCATGTGTCAAAAGGGGGGATGTTAGAGTCTATAAATCAGGAGTGGTTCACAAGGGGATTCACAGTAACAGCTCAAAAGCACTGTGAAGCATGCTAATCTGCATTATGCATTATGCAAAATTACAAACTAGCAAAATGCTGTGCAGACACAGGTCTGTCACGGACACAAGCTCTGCCCATTGTGCTGATGTACATGAGGATGCGGAAAAGAACACGGAGTCAACTCAGCCCATTTGAAATCCTTTTTGGGCTCCTCCACAGATTGGACTCAAGGCTCCAGGATGTCCTCTTCCCTCCACAACTTTGTGTGAGGATGCTATGTTGTCATATTCTGTTAACCTATCATCCACTTTAGCGACTGCCACTGGTCCACTTCACCATCTCCAACCCGGCGACTTCGTGCTGGTCAAGGATTTCCGGAGAAAGAGCTGGAAATCCAATTGTTGGCAAGGTCCCTACCAGGTACTTCTCGTCACCCAGACAGCGGTCAAGGTCGCCGAGAGAGCTACATGGGTCCACGCCAGCCACTGCAAGGTCGTGGTCACAGGAAAGGAGAAACGATAGAAACAGATGACAACAAGTGACGTGTCCGAGTCACCAACAGATGACAACAAGTGACATGTCCAAGTCACCAACAGAGATGACAGCAAGTGACGTGTCCAAGTCACCAACAGATGACAACAAGTGACGTGTCCGAGTCACCAACAGAGATGACAGCAAGTGACGTGTCCTAGTCACCACCAGCACCACACTTGCACTACATACACCAAAACACACTACACACAAGGTGTCACGAGCGAGTGCCAGCTGAGCGGTTCCATATGCTCTCTGGTTCCTCGTTTGTGTTATCAGTGTGCGAAGTCTGACGGTCCGTGTCACGAAATCGACCGAGAGAATACACTCACACACTCCATGGAACATTTCCCCCTCGCGATGAGGGCTCGCCTGGAGAGACGACAACGCAACCGTGAGCAATGTGAATGCTACTGGAGAGCCTGGACACTCATAGAATGGTTCCTCTGCATACTTGCCATGATAGTTGTGTTAGGACTAGTCCTATATTTTATGTATCCATTTCAGCTCACAGCATGTCAGCCAAAATCGAGGTATCTAAGAGGTACATGGGGAAAGCAGGGCGAACCACATTTATTTTATTTTGTTGTCTGTATGTATGTATCCGGCGCCGACCCGTGTGGCACATTTTACATAGACATCGCGCCCAAAACTCAGACCCGGAAAAACGTAAGCAACCTTTGACGCCACTATTGACATCCATAGGTACATCTACATTTAATCTATACATAGGCGATAACGACCATAGCAACATTGATGTGGGTCAGACCAGTAATGGGATCACCGGTAACGTCTGGTGGCACACTCTGAGATCATTCTTGCAGGCCGCAGGACAAAATGGGTCATGTTATGCATGCACCCTTTTCCCCCAGGACTCATCAGTGTCCGTGCCAGTTCGTCCGCGCTCTCTGACCCAGGTTGAACACCTCTGTGCGTTTATGGCTCTGACAAGGCCCATCAAGGTTGAAGACAGCGTAACCGAGTGGCGTTATGCTAGGCAGCTTCTCCCACCATGCAGCAATCGGTCTAACTCCTCTTTGCGTGCATCCACGCTTGACACCACATACGCAAAGTACCAACCCGTCAGCCATGTGCACCCCAGTCATTTGAGAGGGATGAAACACAACCTCTGCATCCAGAGAGTTTACCACAAAACGTCTCTTACACCACCTTATTTTTTCCTAGGCACTACTACTGGTTGTACTCGCATCCTACGGAACACATGCGGTGACGGTGCTTACAAAATCTCGTATTGTCACATATCCGGTGCCCCTGAGAGAATCCTTTCTAACGTAGCATTCCCTGATGTTAAACATATTTCCCTGCAACTGGCGTGGCCCAGTGATGCTGGGTTTAGCGCGCCAGAAGATTACGTTTGGTTGTGCGGCAACAAGCTCTATCAAGTTCTGGCTCCCCTTTGGATAGGGACATGCACTCTAGTGGATTTGAATCCAGCAGTCACTGTACTCACGTCCTTAATGCACACGACACATCATTACCCAGAGAGATGACGTCCGCTGGAGCTAAATTCATGGGTGGCCTGTTCCCATGGTGGGGTACAGTAAACAATGCCCATAAAAATAGATACCTTACACGTCCGGCTAGAGAACCTCACTTAGGAGAGGACGCAAGGCTTCCAGGCTTTGACCCCATTCATAATAGCCTCTAGGAACATGCTCATGCAGCACCAATTCGCTCTTGACCTTTTGTTCGCCTCAAAGGGTGGCCTGTGTCATGTGATCGGTGACTCCTGTTGCACTTACATTCCCGACGCCACCAAGAACATCACTGACACCGTGCTGCATCTTAACAACCTGTTAACTGACATGAAGGCGATCATTTTTGGCCTATTAATCAGTTGTACCTGTGTGATTATCCCAATACTGAAGAAATGCGTTTCCAGCATGGTATCCTCAGCTTTCGTTCAGTATACTACTATTCCATTACAAGACAATCCTTTGCGCCACAGTGAGATAGATCAGCTAGAATCAGAAGAGTCTGATTCCGATTTATCAATATAATCATGTGTGTATCTCCTCTCTTATGCTTACATTATATTGGAGTCTGTCCTCCACAAAAACAGCCAGTTTTCTATGATATATTTGTGATGTGTTTACTTAAACCAGCGATGGAGTGTATTCATTGATGTGTTATATCAGTCTATCCTATCATTTGTTTTTTCTATTGATCAAGTATGATCAAAAGGGGGGAATGTAGTGGAACATTTTATTATTATCATTCTTATATCTATCCTTATTATATCTTTCATATGTTTAAACCAAATGCTTCTTATTTCCTCTTGTTGTGCTTTTACCATTATTATTCTATTATATTCTCTTATGAGTTTCCCAGTCTCTGCAAGGCCACAGCTGTTTCAGCAGACTGGGAGACTCATACACAGTCAGACACATCACGAACTTCCCTGCTCTGAGAACCGTTATGCTATCTACTCAAGGCCACTGGGTGTCTCATCAACAATCTGACTGTGTGAACCCAGATTGTTCTCTTTCCCACTCCTTTTCTATATAACCTTTGCTTTTCCATTGTTCTGCGCACTCTCGGGCAGACTTTCCATACTCTGCCCGACCGGTGACAATATATTATTATATCGTGTATTTGAAGCTTCAAATAAATAACCAAAAGACAGCTTTGCTTGATTCACCATTTATTTGTTTTGATCATTTGACTTGTACTCTCAAGCGCTGTGTTGGGTCAAAGATTTCCATAACAGCCTTCAGAGACTAGAGCTCTCAGTGAAGAGAAGCATCTGAGCCTTCAGAGACTAGAGCTCTCAGTGAAGAGAAGCACCTGAGCCTTCAGACTGTAGAGCTCTCAGTGAAGAGAAGCACCTGAGCCTTCAGAGGCTAGAGCTCTCAGTGAAGAGAAGCACCTGAGCCTTCAGAGACTAGAGCTCTCAGTGAAGAGAAGCAGCTGAGCCTTCAGAGACTAGAGCTCTCAGTGAAGAGAAGCATCTGAGCCTTCAGACTGCAGAGCTCTCAGTGAAGAGAAGCATCTGAGCCTTCAGAGACTAGAGCTCTCAGTGAAGAGAAGCATCTGAGCCTTCAGAGACTAGAGCTCTCAGTGAAGAGAAGCATCTGAGCCTTCCGACTGAAGAGCTCTCAGTGAAGAGAAGCATCTGAGCCTTCAGAGACTAGAGCTCTCAGTGAAGAGAAGCATCTGAGCCTTCAGAGTGCAGAGCTCTCAGTGAAGAGAAGCACCTGAGCCTTCAGAGGCTAGAGCTCTCAGTGAAGAGAAGCATCTGAGCCTTCAGACTGTAGAGCTCTCAGTGAAGAGAAGCATCTGAGCCTTCAGAGACTAGAGCTCTCAGTGAAGAGAAGCATCTGAGCCTTCAGAGACTAGAGCTCTCAGTGAAGAGAAGCATCTGAGCCTTCAGAGACTAGAGCTCTCAGTGAAGAGAAGCATCTGAGCCTTCAGGCTGTAGAGCTCTCAGTGAAGAGAAGCACCTGAGCCTTCAGAGACTAGAGCTCTCAGTGAATAGAAGCATCTGAGCCTTCAGAGACTAGAGCTCTCAGTGAAGAGAAGCACCTGAGCCTTCAGAGACTAGAGCTCTCAGTGAAGAGAAGCACCTGAGCCTTCAGAGACTAGAGCTCTCAGTGAAGAGAAGCATCTGAGCCTTCAGAGACTAGAGCTCTCAGTGAAGAGAAGCATCTGAGCCTTCAGAGACTAGAGCTCTCGGTGAAGAGAAGCACCTGAGCCTTCAGAGACTAGAGCTCTCAGTGAAGAGAAGCATCTGAGCCTTCAGAGACTAGAGCTCTCGGTGAAGAGAAGCATCTGGGCCTTCAGAGACTAGAGCTCTCAGTGAAGAGAAGCATCTGAGCCTTCAGACTGCAGAGCTCTCAGTGAAGAGAAGCATCTGAGCCTTCAGAGACTAGAGCTCTCAGTGAAGAGAAGCATCTGAGCCTTCAGAGACTAGAGCTCTCAGTGAAGAGAAGCATCTGAGCCTTCAGAGACTAGAGCTCTCAGTGAAGAGAAGCATCTGAGCCTTCAGGCTGTAGAGCTCTCAGTGAAGAGAAGCACCTGAGCCTTCAGAGACTAGAGCTCTCAGTGAATAGAAGCATCTGAGCCTTCAGAGACTAGAGCTCTCAGTGAAGAGAAGCACCTGAGCCTTCAGAGACTAGAGCTCTCAGTGAAGAGAAGCACCTGAGCCTTCAGAGACTAGAGCTCTCAGTGAAGAGAAGCATCTGAGCCTTCAGAGACTAGAGCTCTCAGTGAAGAGAAGCATCTGAGCCTTCAGAGACTAGAGCTCTCGGTGAAGAGAAGCACCTGAGCCTTCAGAGACTAGAGCTCTCAGTGAAGAGAAGCATCTGAGCCTTCAGAGACTAGAGCTCTCGGTGAAGAGAAGCATCTGGGCCTTCAGAGACTAGAGCTCTAGTCTGTAAAAAAACTCTTCTCTTTTTGTTTCTCTAATTTGCTGCACTTTAAAAAACGGACTTTTAAATTGTGACTCGGTGAGAGGCTGGCTCAGCACTGTCCTCCTCCTCCTCCTCCTCCTCCTCCTCCTCCTCCTCCTCCTCCTCCTCCTCCTCCTCCTCCTCCTCCTCCTCTCTCTCTCCCTCCTCTCTCACCCTCTTGGCCTGAGAGCCGTTCTCTTTCTCTCTTTGTTTTCTTTTCTTTGTACAAACTTGAGCTTCAATGTTCTCCTCGCTCGCAGCGGATGCAGAGACTTCCACCGTCTCCCCCAGAGTGTTCCTGCTTAGGGAGCTCTGAGCCCTCAGCCTTCTCCTGAGGCTTTGAAGGACCCTCAGCTTGCTTTGAGGGACTCTCACCCTGCTTCGGGGGCCCCTCAGTGGGGTTTCCCACTGCTGCTGTTTCAGCAGGATTCTCTTTTGTATTTGTTTCCGTTTTTTTATTTTTCCTCCTCCTCCCCCTCCTTTTTATTTTTTTCCGGACACGCTCTGGCCAAGTGCCTCTCCTCCTCCCCCTGTTTTTTATTTTCCTCCTCCTCCCCCTGTTTTTTATTTTCCTCCTCCTCCCCCTGCTTTTTATTTTCCTCCTCCTCCCCCTGCTTTTTATTTTCCTCCTCCTCCCCCTGCTTTTTATTTTCCTCCTCCTCCCCCTGCTTTTTATTTTTGTCCGGACACGCTCCGACCAAGTGCCCCTCCTCCCCGCATCCGAAGCACTTGACAGGCCCCGAGTTTACAAACATTACATAATTAAAATCATCCAACTTTAGACTTAACACCAGATTAAGTCTCTTTTGCTCAGAATCATGAGGACACTTCTCCTGTGAGGAGATCTGCAGCCCGAGGACAGCTTCCTGATGGAGGACACTATCCTGCTATTCCAGATCCAAAAGGGACACAGAGAGAGAGAGAGAGAGAGAGAGAGAGAGAGAGAGAGAGAGAGAGAGAGAGAGAGAGAGAGAGAGAGAGAGAGAGAGAGGATCCTCAGACAAGCATACAGGTGGTCTTAACTTCACTTATAAATAAACTCCATAGAACATTTCAGCGACTGTGTTGTAGAAATCCTCTTTATTTTATTTTACTTTTAAAAGTCTCTCCACCTCTTCCTCCTCTGTCGGCTCGTCCCTGTTACACCGGCTCTCACGTGACTCTGAGGTGTGCTTGTGAGGGTGTGACGGCGGCCTCAGATCAGATGCATGCAGACACAGGCAGACGAGGAAGAGCTGAGTTTCCTCCACACACGAAGAGAGTCTGTGAGTGGACCTGGAGAGAGTTCAGCAGGTGAGAATCCTCCAGAGGAACCCGTCTCATCATCAGTCTGATCTCATTGCGCTGTGTCTCTGTTTACCTGGACGCGTGTCTTCATGCTGATTCTAAACATCTGTTTGAAACATCGTGTTTCTCTCTGAGTGAAAGCAGAATGCATTTAGACAGATGTCCGTGTTCTGATGTCGGGGGTGCTCAGGTAGAAAGAGCAGCCGTCTGATTGTTATCGTGGGTCGCTAACATGGAGATCACACATCATCAGTGGAAATGCAGGGCGTGTCGGAACCGGTCTGTCGACTGACCGTGTGACTCAGATGTATTTATTATCTTTCACTCTTAATACTCTTCTAAGAGTTGTGCAGCTTTGTTACATAAACAGGAAGACATGAGTAAAAAGGGCTTTAATTAAATAAAGTGTTTGGAGTCGGTTTTAAGAAAAGATTTTAAAGCAGCCACCATAACTCTTTTAGAGTGGTTACTGATCGGATATTGAGGGATTCCACGAGTATAATCTACTCCTAACTTTCTGGTAATGTGACATCCTTAATCAAATGTTTCGTTTAGAACACACAGTTACTCGTGTCGATATATTAAGAGTGAGCAGCGTTGTTATCGTAGGTCGCTAACATGGAGAGCACACATCATCAGTGGAAAATGCAGCGTGTGTCAGAACCGGTCCGTCGACTCTGACCGTGTGACTGAGGTGTATTTATTATCTTTCACTCTTAATGCTCTGAACTAAAGTGCATGGAGTGAGAAGGGCTCCGAGACAGTCATCCTCCTCCACTGACCCGTCTCACCGAAGAGCCTTCAGCTCAGTTATAATAATATAAATTAGAGCCGGGACTCGATTACAAAAATGTATCTAATTAATTAGAGGCTTTGTAATTAATTAATCGAAATTAATCGCATTTTTAATCAAATATACATATCTGACCTGAGAACAGTGAGAAGCAGTTTCCACATGGATGTGACTCCAGGTGGTCGACAGTCGAGTGCAGTCCAGTGAGCCAGGGAGCTGGTTATCCTCTCAGACGTGGACTGACTCATCCTGGCCCTGAACCCAGTCCTCTGGTTGAGTGTGGGTTGGGTCAGGGTGTGGTTCCTTGCACTCGGAGTCAGGCTAACGTCCACGCTAGCTGCTACATGCTAGCTGCTACATGCTAGCTGCTACATGCTAGCTGCTACATGCTAGCTGCTACATGCTAGCTGCTACATGCTTTGCATTTAGGTGATACTTTAGGCTTGATGTGCTGCGGCTCTTATCGACACTTCCACTCATCCGTTTTTTAAAACAGAATGTCCCATCCACGGGGCCGACCAAAGCGTCTCATCAGCTTGTTCGTTCGTGTTTGACTATTGTTCACCGTGGTTTGTTGTTGTTTGAAGTCCCATGCTGAAGTCATGAACGTTAGTTGGTGCTCCAGTATAATCGGTACGCCTGAAACTCATCCAGTGAGAAACGTTCCACTGTGCAAAAATAAGTGCGATTAAAATGCGTTAATTGTTTTAACGCGTTAATTTTTGTGTAATTAATTAATCTTAATTAACGCGTTAAAGTCCCGGCCCTAATAATAATACATGTCAAGTTTCCTCTGATGTTGGTGCAGCTTCCCCACTTGAAAGGGACTTGAAGCATCGACAGGCCTTTGAACAGGATTCCACTCCAATGACACAGCTTTACGATATACGATACGATACGATATTACTTTATTTGTCAGATCAAGTCTGAAATGTGACTTGCGCCACAGCAGCTCCATGTCCAACATCAACAGACACAACTACATGAAACACAAACAACAAACATTAACATCACAGCACAATCAGTGAGAGAAAAGCTGCTCAGAGCCTTCAGCGTGCATCTGATCTGGGGTCAGCTCTGTGTTCACTGTGAGGACTGACTGATGCACAAAGGATGCTCCATCCATCCATCTTCTCCCGCTTATCCGTGGTCGGGTCGCGGGGGGTAGCAGTTCCAGCAGAGAGCCCCAAACTTTCTTTTCCCTGAAGGATGCTTCAGTCTGACTTTATTGGATCGTGGGACCCTGTATCTCCGATTAGATGGTAGCAGTTCATACTCACTGTTCAGAACATGGTTTGGGTCGGAGATGATGTTATTGGACAGCCTCACCAGGTTGTTATGATAGGCTGAGTCATAGAGTCTCTGGCGGGTGGACCAACAATCTTTGAGCAGATGTTTAACAGGTGGAGCCGTTTTGATTTGAAAGCTGCTGACAGACATTTGAACCAGGTACTGTAGAATGGTACTGCAGTACTGCAGAATGGACATGATCACAGATGTAAAGAACAACAGAAGAGTTTCTCTGCTCGCCCCAAAAGACCTGAGGCGGCGGAGAAAATAAATCCTTTGTTTTGTCCTTTTGCTCAGATATTCACTGTGATGCTTCCATGACAGCAGACGCTTAATCATCACACCCACGTGTTTGTATGAAACTCCCTGCTTGGTTTCATCTGTGTGGATGACCATGGGACTTTATGGGAGTCAGATGGTGAGCCAAACATCATTCCTCAGTCTTCTTGGTGTTGATCTCAAGAGCGTTGCTGTCAGTCCACTCAGCACCTGATGCACAGCCTGTCGGTGCCGCTCAGGGTCGTCTGTGTGACTGAGCAGAGACATCATTCAGGATCATCGGAGCACTTCATGATGACTTGATTTGGTGTGTTGGTACGACAATCATCGTGCAGAGAGTACAGAGCACAGCGGAACTCACGCAGCCCTGGGGGGGGGGGGGGGCTACATAGGCTGTGATGGCAGATGACAGGGGTTTGTTAACCTTCACAAGCTGCTCTCTACTAGTGAGGAAAGCGGCATACCAGTAAATCAGGTATGGGTTTACTTCCATTTTGGCCATGTTTGACCCCAAGATGTCGGCTTGTGTTGTGTTGAATGCTGATGAGAAGTCTAGGAAGAGGGCTCTTGCATAGGTGTTACGTTTATCTAAATGTTTGGTGATGTGAACCAGAGAGGCCACAGCGTCTTCCGTACCGCACCCTTGCTTATAGGCACATTGGTAGGATCCAGTTTGTCTTGAGTTGTACTGATAAGAAATCGGAGCAGAATTCTTTCTAGTGATTTCATAATCCCTGAGGTGAGGGCTATTGGTCTGTCGTCCTCATGTTCTTTGGGCAGCGGTTTGATGTGTGAAGCGTTCCATGGCAGAGGGGTGGTGTCAATGGAAGCCTGAAAGAGGCGTGGCCTCACGGGAGCCAGCTCAGTAGCAACGCTTCTCAGCAGGAAGCCGCTGCACCCATCTGGCCCAGCCGCTGTCTTGGTGTTGGTGCACTGAAATGTTTTTCTGACCTCTTCGACACTGATGGTCATTTTGTCAGAGGAAGCAGGTATTATGGTTTCCAGCATTTCAGTGCACTTTGCAGAATCATCCAGTGACTCGAAACGGGTAAAGAACGTGTTTAGTTCGTTAGCAAAACAAAATTCATTATCCGTCACAATAGGTGTAGCTGAGGATGACATGCCTGTCATGGTTTTCATGGTGTCCCACACCTTTTAGGTTTTTTTTCCAAAAGCTCTCTGTGTGCCAATTTTGATTCCCTGAATTTGACTTTCAGTTCTTTCTCTGTCTGTCTAAGTGCTCCATAGTCTTTGTTTTTGAAAGCTATTTTCCTGGTTTTTATAACGGTTTTAATGTCCTTAGTCACATAAGATTTATTATTTGGATAGATTTGTATTTCTTTAGTGGGAACAACTAGTTTTACTTTTCAGTCTTTTATTTCAGCGGTTTACTTTGAAACAGATGTCCATTTACTCGCTGAATGGGTAATTTAGTGTAGATGAAAAACCTTTGAAAACAAGAAAGATGCATTTAGACAACTTACAAGTTATATCTCTCACAGGCTCCGCCCTCTACTGGACTCTATGGGTACTACCTTACCCTGCAAGCATTCTCCCACTGAGACTTCTATAGACGTAGCCGGCCTTGGGCGGGCCTACCTGAATGTGCGCGCATCACACCATATAAAAGGAGGCCTCGCCTCCTGACTATCATCCTTTTCTCTTCAGCAGCGGAAGTGATTCCACAAGAGACTGAGACGTTTGAAAGAAGAAGAAAGAGTTATCATACCTCCAGGGAGTCGCCACTGCTAGAGACCCGGGCCTGTCCTTCGTGCCCTGGCTGAAATAGCGGGCGCCGATCCCCACCACCTTTGCTTCGAGTGTTTGGGGGACCAGGATATGGCTGAGGCGGTGCCATTCGTTCGCTATTCCTTCCGAGTCCGGCGTCCATGGAAGTCCACCGCCCAGGGCTGTACTCTCCCTGGATGATGATCATGGCGGCGGGTGTGTGGGCTACTCACTCATTGCTAGAGATGCCCCCGCCTCACCAGGTCAAAGCGATTATTGGGCCGCAAGGCCGAATAAGTAGCTAGGTCCACGCTCGTACTAGCTTGGTAATTTTCCATTCTTTTTGCAGACTGTTCCATGTTAGTGTTAGTAATTTATATAGCACCTTTCATAACCTCAAGGTCACTTCACAAAGAAACATACAAGGACAAGACATAAAAAACATAAACATAAAACAGGGGGCAGAAATGGAAGTGTAACTGGGGGGAGGGGGGGTGAGTTATTGTTGGAAGGCGATGTTGAACAGATGAGTTTTAAGGGTTGATTTGAAAATGTTGAGAGAAGGGGCGTTGCGGATTTCTGCAGAGTGGGAGTTCCAGAGAGTGGGGGCAGCAACACTGAAGGCACGGTCCCCTGAAGGTGCGGAGGTGGGAATGGGGAATGGAGAGCAGGCCGGAGTTTGAGGATCGAAGGGTGTGGGACGGGATGTATGGGTGGAGGAGATCTGTGAGGGACTGAGGTGAGAGGGCATGGAGGGATTTGTAGGTGAGGAGGGACTTGAGCCAGTGGAGGTTGAATAGAGTGGGGGGTGATGTGCTCCCAGGGCTTGGTGCGTGTGAGGACCCTGGCAGCTGAGTTCTGTATGTACTGGAGCCTGTTCAGGGTTTTGCTGGGAACCCCGGACAGGAGTCCGTTACAATAGTCCAGGCGTGAGGTAATGAAACAATGTATCAGCTTCTCAGCAACAGAGTCGGACAGTGATGGCCGGAGTATTGAAATATTTCTGAGGTGGAAGAAGGCTGATTTTGAAACGGATTTGATGTGGTTTTGAAATGAGAGAGTTGAATCCAAGACAACACCAAGGTTGCGGACCTGAGGGGATGGGGAGATGATGGAACTGTCGATGTTGAGGAGCAGATCTCCAACCTTCCCGAGCAGTGCCCTGGGGGCCACAACCATGAGCTCAGTGTTATCACTGTTTAGTTTGAGTAGGTTGGTGGTCATCCAGGTTTTAATTTCGTGTAGGCAGTTGATTAGTGACTGAGGGGGGAGATGGGCAGAGGGTTTTGTGCTGATGTACAGTTGGGTGTCGTCGGTGTAGGAGTGGAAACAGAGACCATGGCTGCGGATGATATCACCAATCGGAAGGATGTATATTGTGAATAGAAGGGGACCGAGCACCGAGCCTTGGGGGACTCCATGGTTGACAGAGGCACAGGGGGAGCTGCAGCCAGCGTGTGTGACAAACTGTGTCCGGTCCGAGAGGTAGGAGTGGAAGAAGGAGAGGGCGGAGTCAGTGAACATAGCAGTAGTAGCATTAGTAGTAGCAGTAGTATTAGTATTAGTAGTAGCAGTAGTATAGTAGTAGTAGCAGCAGTAGTAGTAGTAGTAGCAGTAGTAGTAGTAGTAGTAGTAGTAGTAGTAGTAGCAGTAGTAGTAGTAGTAGTAGCAGCAGCAGTAGTGGCAGTAGTAGTAGTAGCAGCAGTAGTAGCAGTAGTAGCAGTAGTAGAAGTAGTAGTAGCAGCAGCAGCAGTAGTGGCAGTAGTAGTAGTAGTAGTAGCAGTAGCAGCAGTAATAGTAGTGGCAGTAGTAGTAGTAGTAGTAGTAGCAGCAGTAGTAGTAGTAGTAGCAGTAGTAGTAGTAGTAGCAGTAGTAGCAGTAGTAGTAGTAGTAGCAGTAGTAGCAGTAGTAGTAGTAGTAGCAGTAGCAGCAGTAATAGTAGTAGCAGTAGTAGTAGTAGCAGTAGTAGTAGTAGTAGTAGTAGCAGTAGCAGCAGTAATAGTAGTAGTAGTAGTAGCAGCAGTAGTAGCAGCAGTAGCAGCAGTAGTAGTTGTTGTAGTAGTAGCAGCAGTAGTAGTAGTAGTATTAGTAGCAGTAGTTGTAGTAGCAGTAGTAATTGTGGTAGTAGTTGTAGCAGTAGTAGTAGTAGCAGCAGTAGTAGCAGTAGTAGTAGTAGCAGTAGTAGCAGTAGTAGTAGTAGTAGTAGTAGTAGCAGTAGTAGCAGTAGTAGTAGCAGTAGTAATTGTGGTAGTAGTTGTAGTAGTAGTAGTAGCAGCAGTAGTAGCAGTAGTAGTAGTAGCAGCAGTAGTAGTAGCAGCAGCAGTAGTAGTAGTAGTAGTAGTAGTAGTAGTAGTAGTAGTAGTAGTAGCAGTAGTAGTAGCAGCAGTAGTAGTAGTAGTAGTAGTAGTAGTAGTAGTAGTAGTAGTAGTAGTAGTAGCAGTAGTAGTAGTAGTAGTCGTTACACTGTTGTCTCCTTTAATATGCACTGACAGTAGTTGTGATACCATGATCTGCCACAGGATGGAGCTGATGTACAGCTAATTCAGCTGATTCACTTCAACTTCTCTCCCTTCCTCTTCTCTGTGGGGACCTCCGGGCTCAGAAGTTACTTCACTTTATTCCTGTTGTGACGCAGAAGTTTTCCTCGTCGTTAAACTCTTGGTAAGTGACAGTTTTTAGAGTGAAATGACTCTCAGCGGATCTCTGCTCTCACCTCAGACTCATCTCTCTCGTGTTTATTGCTAACAGTTATTTATATTATTGATGATAACAGCTGCAGCTGCTCTAACAACATGCTAACAACATAACAACATGCTAACAGTTTAGGGTACTCTTAATGAGACAGTTTAACTGTCTCATTAAGAATATCATTCATTCATTCGTTCATTCATTGGGACGGATCTACCGGGGTGGCATGGGGTGGCAAATGCCACCCTAAAAATAGCCTTGCCACCCCGGTTGGCAGCTGCCCAATTTAATCGGCCCTATCCCAAACCACGCCCTACACCCTACCCCTTCACACTACCCCTCAGTTTACGCGGAGGGTCCGCCACATTAACGGCCCCTACACACGGCGGTGTGCGATGAAGCTTTAACGCTTCTGCCCATTCACTTTGAATGGGGTGACGTCACGCTTTGCCGAAGTGCATTGTGGGAGCTTCGCTCGCGTTACTCGCTTCAAAAGTAGAGCAATGTTCTACTTTTGAAGCTTCGACGGAAGCGTCAGCCAATCCAATCATATGCCAGTACAAGCTCTAGCCATTCAAACCGCGTGCTTGTGTGTCCGGGGCGGGAGATTCATGTGATCGGTTGTTGGTCGAGCTTCAGAAACGCCCGTCGGCAAGCTTCAATGCACGCCGCCGTGTGTAGGGGCCTTAAGTGCTGTTCCAAACCGTGTGGAGCGGTGTGGAGGGGGAGTGGGCTATCAAGCCCTCCAACAGCGAGTCTGCATCGGTGCTGACTGGAGACCGGTCTCTACCTGACCGGAGTCACGCTGTGTGTGTCCGTCAGGAAACACGCTGTTTACAAGTAGTTCCAGCAAACATCCACTGATAAACTGCGATGTGAACAACCTCATGATAACCTCATATGTTTTAACTCAGGATCATACCTGTGTTTAGTCAAAAAAGAAAAAGGTAAATGTGTGATGGCGTTTAATTTGAGTTATTAATTTACATTTTTTGTCAAAGAGAAGCTGATTTGAAACCGTTGTTGACACATTCTACAATTTGGGGTACATTCCATGTCCATTGATAATTATATTTATTCTAACTATTTTTTTCAAAAATATCATATTTTGCCTATTATTGGAAAGCATGTTATAATACCAACAAACATTATGTGCATCCTATGCTTCATTTAGCTTGAAATGTGTCATGATGTTCTTAAATTGTCAGTTTTTGCTCTGTCCTTTTTTCAGTCGAGGGTGTCTTGGATATAATAAATAATGAATAAAAACCATTAAAGTAAATCACAAGAATTCATTTATTTCAAAAGTCTAAATACTAAAGAACAAATATTTTAAAAATTGATTTCCTCCTTTAAATCATTTAAATATCTTAATATATGAATGTCCGCAACAGTTCTGTCAACTATGTTACTAACAGAACTCCCCCCTTTAACTCACAAATGGTTTGTCTCAATACCATGTCACCAGCATCACATAATGCCATGTTCCTCTTTGGCAGACATTAGGCTTGTTTGAGATGAGCTGTGTCTCGCCTCGAAAGGAGACGAGAATAGCCAATTGCTGCCGGGGGAGGTCTCAGAAAGCTCGCCTGAAGTCGGACAGCTCGGAGTCGGCTTGACTCGGTTTGCATTTATAAAGAATGCACAAATGTGTTTAATTAATAATGTTAGATATGTACTAAGTACATACATTTGTTCCTGCTCAAGATTAGATTCAACTTTATTGTTATTGCACAGATTACAGGTACTGAGACAACGAAATGCAGTTTAGCTTCTAACCAGGAGTGCAAAAAGCAGTAAAGTGAAAAGTAATGTGCACAATCTACAGAATAAAAGATAGAATGAATTGAATGATGAATAAAATAAAATAAAAGTTGTTGTTGTTGTGAGATCATTAAAGTTTATTTTTGTTGTGAATATTTTAGATTTGTTGTGAATGATGGTTGGTGTTTACAGCCTTGGGATCACACAACTGTAGTTTCGGCCTTTAAGCAGGTTCATCTGTATCGCTGTGTTTCAGGTGTGGTACATTAAAGGGGACATATCATGCTATATTTGAACAATATATTGTAGGTCCATACTTTTATAAAGTATATAAATATAGTTTTAGCCATGCCTCATTTCGCTCTATTTGCTC
Source organism: Chaenocephalus aceratus (assembly GCA_023974075.1). NCBI lineage: Eukaryota > Metazoa > Chordata > Actinopteri > Perciformes > Channichthyidae > Chaenocephalus > Chaenocephalus aceratus. The sequence continues at coordinate 30,404 of JAMFTG010001925.1, forward strand.
TTTCCAGCCCTGTTTTTGCAGGGGGCTGATTCAACATCATGTTTTATGGCGAGGGATGCGTTGCCATGGAAACGGCATATGGTGAGATCTCAGATTTCACGTAGAGCTGTTGAGGCATGGAGCAGTGACATACAAGTGAAGATTGGGGGACGACCGTGTCCATTGGAGTTACTACAACACTGTGTTTCATGGCAAGGGATCTGTAGTCATGGCAACGGCATATGATGACACCCCATAATTAACATAGAGCTGTTTAGGGCCGGAGCATTAATGAAAGACTGAAGTTTGGTGCCGTTTGGACGATTTTCCATTGAGTTACGACAACATCGTATTCCATGGCAATAAATCGCGTTTTTTCCAAAGCCAAATTCAAAATAGCCGACTTCCTGTACGTTTTTGTATACCCCTTCAAGAGGATTTTTTGTTTGTCTCCGCACCCTAGATATGCGTAACGAGTTTCGTTCGTTTACGTGAAAGGGAAAGTGGTGGTCACATTGGTTTCTTACAACAGACGCTTCTGATCTGTTTCCCAGCAGACCGTCTCTGCCTGGAGATTTTTGGTTGGACTTTGTGTCTTGTTTGAACTCTGATTGCGCTAATATGTTGATGCCGAAATATGTTTGAGCTCTAGTCGACTTGTTTGGGTCGAGGAAGTTATTCTAGAGATATTTTGTGTCCTTTTTTTCTTTGTTTTTCTTCAGTTGTTGTTGTGAGATCATTAAGGTTTATTTTTGTTGTGAATATTTTAGATTTGTTGTGGAATGATGGTCTGTGTTTACAGCCTTGGGATCACACAACTGTACTTTCTGCCTTTAAGCAGGTTCATCTGTATCGCTGTGTTTCAGGTGTGGAACATTACGCTGCACTTTGATTCGTCTATTCACCTCATGAAGCCCCGCCCCTTTCCCCACTTCCTGTTCAAATGCTTATCTCTTAGTTCTTCCTGTTAGCACTAGCAGCGTTGTAAGAACTTTGAAACATTTAAGAAAAAGACAGAATTAAGAGAAAAACATTGGAATTTTCAGAGAAAGGGCAAATTATGAGATTTTCAAAAAAAAGTAAATGTGATTTAAAAATAATGTCAGGAATTTTGAGAAATTGAAAGTCAAAATGTGAAGATCGGTAGATCAAAGGGAGAATTTGGAGAAAAAAAAAGGAAAAACTGAGATTTTCAGCAATAAACAGCATTTTGGGTTTGCGGGAATTTTGAGAAAAATAAATTCTTCAAGCAGACCCTCTCATACAGCAGCTACTCACAGCTCCAAACATCAACGTAAAACCTCTAATATACGATTTTTTTTTTATCGAAAGCACATATTAGTGATCTAAACAGTTCTCACCTGAAAAACTGTTATGACTTAAAGGTGGGGTATGTAATTTTGGAGAAAGCAGCTCGAGTGCGCTAGAATTTGAAAATACACAGTCGGAACAAATCTGCCACTTCCTTACAGAGCCCCTCCTCCAACACACGAACACGCACATGACCAATGAGGGCACGAGATAAGTTTTACACTGAACAAAAATATAAACGCAACACTTTTGTGTTTGCTCCCATTTTTCATGAGATGAACTCAAAGATCCATCCCACCTCACAGGTGTGGCATATCAAGATGCTGATCAGACAGCATGATTATTGCACAGGTGTGCCTTAGGCTGGCCACAATAAAAGGCCACTCTTAAACGTGCATTTTTGCTTTATTGGGGGGGTCTGGGGGGGTCCGAAAACCAGTCAGTATATGGTGTGACCACCATTTGCCTCACACAGTGCAACACATCTCCTTCGCATTGAGTTGATCAGGTTGTTAATTGTGGCCTGTGGAATGTTGGTCCACTCCTCTTCAATGGCTGCCAAGCTGCTGGATATTGGCTGGAACTGGAACACGCTGTCGTATACGCCGATCCAGAGCATCCTAAACATGCTCAATGGGTGACATGTCCGGTAAGTATGCTGGCCATGCAAGAACTGGGATGTTTTCAGCCTCCAGGAATTGTGTACAGATCCTCGTAACATGGGGCCGTGCATTATCATGCTGCAACATGAGGCGATGGTCGTGGATGAATGGCACAACAATGGGCCTCAGGATCTCGTCACGGTATCTCTGTGCATTCACAATGCCATCAATAAAATGCACCTGTGTTCGTCGTCCATAACATACGCCTGACCATACCATAACCCCACCACCACCATGGGCCACTCGATTCACAACATCGACATCAGAAAATCGCTCACCCACACGACGCCACACACGTTGTCTGCCATCTGCCCTGAACAGTGAAAACCGGGATTCATCCGTGAAGAGAACACCTCTCCAACGTGCCAGACGCCATCGAATGTGAGCATTTGCCCACTCAAGTCGGTTACGACGACGAACCGGAGTCAGGTCGAGACCCCGATGAGGACGACGAGCATGCAGACGAGCTTCCCTGAGACGGTTTCTGACAGTTTGTGCAGAAAGTCTTTGGTTATGCAAACCGATTGTTGCAGCAGCTGTCCGAGTGGCTGGTCTCAGACGATCTTGGAGGTGAACATGCTGGATGTGGAGGTCCTGGGCTGGTGTGGTTACACATGGTCTGCGGTTGTGAGGCCGGTTGGATGTACTGCCAAATTCTCTGAAACGCCTTTGGAGACGGCTTATGGTAGAGAGATGAACATTCAATTCACGGACAACAGCTCTGGTGGACATTCCTGCTGTCAGCATGCCAATTGCACGCTCCCTCAAAGCTTGCAACATCTGTTGTGCTGTGTGATAAAACTGCACGTTTCAGAGTGGCCTTTTATTGTGGCCAGCCTAAGGCACACCTGTGCGATAATCATGCTGTCTAATCAGCATCTTGATATGCCACGCCTGTGAGGTGGGATGGATTATCTCGGCAAAGGAGAAGTGCTCACTATCACACATTTTTTTCAGATTTGTGAACAATATGAGAGAAATGGTTATTTTGTGTTTATAGAAAATGTTTTAGATCTTTGAGTTCATCTCATGAAAAATGGGAGCAAAAACAAAAAGTGTTGCGTTTATATTTTTGTTCAGTGTATCTGCCTAAAATAGTTGAAATTGAACGTAAACTATATAAAACACCACATCCGTAGCAATTAACCCATTTTTGCCCACTATTCAAATTGACTTTGGTTGAAGTTATATATTGATATTATATATATAGATGTGTGTGTATATATATATATATATATATAGATAGATAGAGCATATAATTGATGCAGTCTTTCTGAACACTTTTAAAAGAAAATACTGCAAATTAAGAATATTTGTAATGTTCTGCACAGATAGCGCCTTAACTTGAAATTGAAAACATGTGGAAACTTTATTAATACAGCAGATGAAAAGAGTTGTGGAAGGATAAATTATTCATGGACTTCAATGGCTCTCTAGTAAACTGTGTTTTATGGTTGCTTGTATTATCCTCAGATAGTCCGACTCGAGTGCCGATTTTCAGGACTCGTGACTCGACTTGCGCACTGATTGACGCGACTCGGACTTGGACTCATGAATTCTTGCGCACGATGACTTGGACTCGGACTTGGACTCAGACTCGTGAATTCTCGCGCACGATGGCTTGAACTCGGACTCGTGAATTTTTCCCCCCACGATGACTTGTACATTGACGCTCCGACTTGGATTCGGACTCGAGCAAGTTTTCTCTGGAGTCTGATGTCCTCTATCCTGGCGTCTGAAAATGCGAGGCGAGTTCACGGACTGGGCCCCACTATTCCAGTCTAAAGATGTCTAGAGACACACCCCGCATCGTGCTGTATGCTTTCACACATTCTGCTTCCACATTGGAAAAGAGCAGCGCTCGTTATGTGGAAAAAGATTGAAGAAAAGGCTCTGTAACACATTACTCTAAGGATCGAGTTCAGACATATAGGCTGTCTTGAAATAGGAATCGACAAGCAGAACAGAAAACTAACATTTCTAAATGATACTGATGGAGTCGAAATGTTGGAACCGGTAACCAACCGTAATCACACATGAAAAAGAAGGAAACGTAAAGTGGTCGCAAACAACAATGGCGGACACGGACAATTTGTGAATGAGTTCAGCCTTTTGTACGCTGAATTTATCAATAATTTGCCAATAGATATGGGCGAAAAATGGACACATCAATGGAAACATGTCCCGGACGATCAGATGTGTGCTTTTTAGCACGCATTCAGTTAATCAACAAAAGTAGTTCAATTAAGTAAATCAATTAAATTAGTTTTAAATTGAATTATTTTTGTTTTGCTTTTCAAATCAACATTTTAATATATTACATTTGTTTTATCAATTAATGAACTCATTGATGTCGTGTTTAGGTTCACGACATCTTTATATTTCTCTGATATCAGTATTAGGATGCAGCAGCAGAGACCTGGACCTGAACCTGGACTTGATCCTGATCCTGGACCTGAACCTGAAGATGGACCTGAACCTGAACCTGGAGATGGACCTGGAGATGGACCTGGACCCAGCTGTGTGTCCATGAAGAGTGACGGGTCTATGGCGTCTCCTCTTTACTTTAAAGCTGGACAAAGTGCTGATGAACGGTAAGAATTTAAAACTGGACTCTGTTACCATCTGACTCTGGAGAAGAGTAAATCCTGCTCCAACGTACCTCTCTTGAGTTGGTTTCAAATGACTTCTATTTGTATCGTGAATCATATAATGAGCAAAGACAGATTACTCAACCAAATGATGACTTTAATCATGGATTGTTTTAGACGAACTCCCTCTTCTGTTTGACGGCAGGCAGCGAGCTGGTGATGAAGGGCGGCGTGAGGTGTCTGGTGGTTTTATTACTCTGTTCTTATCAGTCTCAGGATCCAGCAGCAGAGACCTGGACCCAGCTGTGAGTCCATGAAGAGTGACTGGTCTATGGAGTCTCCTATGAACTCTAGAGCTGGACAAAGTGCTGATGAACGGTAAGAATTTCAAACTGGACTCTGTTACCATCCGACTCTCTTTGGAGAAGGCACCACAGACTGGTTCAGATCAGGCTCCAGATCATAATGGGGCTTTCTGTTCCTCGCAGCTGGGAGGCTTCAGATGGTCGGATGCTGTCAGGCCTCAGTAATGTTGGTGTCTTTATAACCCCCCCCCCCCCACCTGCAGAGCCACAGTCACCCTGTTATTCTGTCTCCATCTCAGAACACCTTCAGTCAGCTGTGTGCAGATTAGACTCTCTAAATGTTCTGGATGTTTTCTCCACAGAGTTCTGCAGGAGTTCTCAGAGGTTCCCAGTGATCAGTCCGCCCCGAAGCATCACACAGACCTGGACTCCATATTTATGGTGTGTACAAATATACATTTACTATGAACTACAGATGATGTACCATTCAGGTCCTGACTGTGTCCATGCTGCTGTTTGGACCAGCAGGCCTTCAGACGGACAGATGATCACATGTTGTCTTCTTTAAATTAACTGTTGCTGCGTCGGTGGACCTGAATTCATCTCTGACTATTGATCAGAAGCTAATGAGTCTATGCAAGTTCACCACCAGGCTCAGATCCACCTCTTCTTCTTCTTTCGTATAACGTTAGATGTCCAACTCGGTGTCGTGTAGCCATGCCCGCATCTCTGGTCCTAGGTCGAAGAGGCTGGCTTCCGAGGGTGGTCTATATAAGGCGCAGATGGTGATTATATGGACAGCGGTCTGCTCAGGGTCACCGCACTTGCATGCCGCACTGTCCGCCAAGCCCCACGTCTTCATCGAGGTTTTAAAGCGACGGTTCAGAGTGGTCCACTGAAAGGTCTTAACTCTGCTAACTTCTGGAGAACCAGGTTCAATGAACTGCTGTTTGAAGACAGAAGACTAAATCTGTCCAAGAGATCCCAGAGGGTTCTGTAGTGAGGGTGTGGCCCCTACACACGGCGGCGTGCGTTGCCGCTTGGCGGTGGGCGTGTCTTGAGGTTGGGGAGTCAACGCGAGCAACACGACCAACAACCAACCACATGAATGTCCCGCCCGGACATACAAAGCAAAGCATTCATGCTACATCCATGCTGGCTAAATATACTGTCTATGCTTGCTAGCTGTCCATTCACACGAAGTACACTGGATATAAACTCCCCAAACAGGCGAAAACCTACCAGTTTCCCCCACTGCCTCTGCCACCTCCCCCCATGCCTGGCTCCTCCGGTTTGTATCCCTGTAGGTAAAGAGGGACTGGTCATAGAGTACCGGGTGATTCCCGACCACCACGATCATTTTCTCCTCCATTTGTTGACATATGGGAAATAACTGCGGTCTGGCTCTCCCAACATACACCCGGTTTGATTGGCTAGTGCTTGTACTGTCAGATTTACATACGAGGGATTTGATTGGCTGACGCCTCCGTCGAGGCGGCAAAAGTAGAACATTGCTATACTTTTGCAGCGAGCACCGTGAGAGAAGCTACGCTTTGCTCCCACAATGCAGTTCGGCGAATCGTGACGTCACCCCATTCAAAGTGAATGGGCAGAAGCGTTGAAGCGGCAACGCACGCCGCCGTGTGTAGGGGCCGTAAGTGTGAGGGTGGCAGTCGAGCAATCCAAGAGGGTGGGATGATTATAGAAAAAAGAGGATATCAAGATTTGAGTCAGGTGATATTTTTTCAATAATGTCCGCCTCGCTGCACATTATCGCTAACATAAGAACTTTAGTTTTAACGTTATTCATCTGATCAATGTTCATCACTCTGTTCCAGCTGCTGGAGGAGAACATCGTGACTTTTGTGAAGAACGAGCTGAAGAAGATCCAGAAGGCTCTGACTTCAGATTACCCAGAAGGCTCAGAGGGTCAGAGTGAGGAAGAGGAGGTGCTGGAGGCTGAGGATGAAGAGCAGAGGAGCAGCAGAGAGGCAGTTCTGAGCATCTCGCTGCACTTCCTGAGGAGCATGGAGCAGGAGGAGCTGGCTGAGCGTCTGCACCGCAGTAAGAGGTTCAACACGTTGAACGTGACGGAGAGGAGATGGAGGAACATGGAGGAGTTCACACTCTGCTGTTAATATGCTGCACACGTCTGCGTCACATGTCCTCTGAGGAGCTGATTCAAACTGTACAGTAGGGCTGTGCATTTAATCGATCCTGCGATATATATCGATATTTAGTTTCCCGAGAAAGTATCGATATTTCAGCCGCGGGTATCGATAACTGTGTTCGTTATCCTCGCGTCCAGGAGAGCAGCTTTAAAAAGGAGACTAATTGAGTCTCTGAGAATGTTCAAATGTATACTTTAATTAATAAAAGCGCGGTAATGTTACAAGCAGGAGATGGTTCAGTCAGAAAAACAGCTGTTCTGGCTCTCGTGAGCGAAGGGAAGAGAGCAAGCTCCACCTCTCCAGCTGTTTAAATATCCTCTGCTGGCTCCTCCTCCCTGGGGGCCGGTTGGCGCTGCTGGGGGCCGGCCCTCCACGTCCTCCAATGTTCGTTGTTGAGGATTCAGTCATTGTACATTAAATATATAACTAAACACGCCTTTTCTCCTCCTTATCTCTTTCATGACTTTTCATTTAATACATTTTAAACGCTGTAATCAATACTCCAAAAATACCTCACGGCTGGTATCATTTCCGGATGTTGTCTCATGCTACCCACGTCTGTAAACAACGTATTCAAATAAACTGTACCTTCATTTAATACTCAGCAATAATAATATCTCGACGTCTATAGTTGTAGTGTTGAAATCAGTAGGGTTCGGTGTGCAACACTCCGTGTCATATCGCTACTAAATTCACCTCTATAGGAAATGGTATATTAGCCACATGCTAAATGCTAACCGGAGATGAAGGATTTTCAGAATTAAAGCTTAACAACTGGTTGTGCACAAGAACTTCTGGTTTTTCAGTATAAAACAGCATTTAAACTGACGGTATGTTTATGGTACTTTATGCCATCAAAACATTGATTTTAATTTCTAACAAGTCCCATTCAAATCCCCCGTGTTCCGCCACCTGCTGCACCTTTTCCATTGTGATACTGCACTTTACAGCTACAGTTTGCACTGTTTCAATAAATGAAACTAATTTTCTCACCACATCTTTTGATTCATTTTGTCCAGCATTTGCAAGCTGGAGACTCTCTGTCAGAGCCATATATTGTATAATTGATGCTTTCAGTTTTCAGTTGAATTCATTCAATCCAAGTCAATGGAACACTCACAAGATGTCACCAGATCACACTGTCCCTTTAAAATCTTTCAGAAAATGATATAAGTGTATCGAATTATATCGAATCGTATCGAATCGTATCGTTGGCTGAATATCGTGATATACAATCGTATCGTTGGCTGAATATCGTGTATCGTATCGTATCGTGAGATTAGTGTATCGCTACAGCCCTACTATACAGCCACACTTAAATGTTCAGAGTGTTTCTGCAGGACCCACTCACTGATTCCACTTGTTGTTTGTTCCCTCAGGATCTCCTGCTGCAGGGTGCAGTAAACTCAAGTCCACCCTGAAGGAGAGGTTCCAGTGTGTGTTTGAGGGCATCGCTAAAGCAGGAAACCAAACCCTGCTGAACCAGATCTACACAGAGCTCTACATCACAGAGGGGGGGTCTGCAGAGGTCAACAAGGAACATGAGGTCAGACAGATTGAAACAGCATCCAGGAAACCAGACCAGACCAGAAACAACCATCAGACAAGAAGACCTCTTTAAAGCCTCACCTGGAAGAGATGCACCAATCAGAGCAGTAATGACAAAGGGCGTGGCTGGCATTGGGAAGACAGTCTTCACACAGAAGTTCACTCTGGACTGGGCTGAAGGCAAAGCCCACCAGGACATCCAGTTCATATTTCCATTCACCTTCAGAGAGCTGAACGTGGTGAGAGAGAACAAGTACAGCTTGGTGGAACTCGTTCATCACTTCTTCTCTGAAACCAGAGACGCAGGAATCTGCAGGTTCGATCGGTTCCCGGTCGTGTTCATCTTTGACGGTCTGGATGAGTGTCGACTTCCTCTGGACTTCCTCAACACTGAGGTCCTGACTGATGTCACAGAGTCCACCTCAGTGATGTGCTGCTGACAAACCTCATCAGGGGGAAGCTGCTTCCCTCTGCTCGCCTCTGGATAACCACACGCCCTGCAGCAGCCAATCAGATCCCTCCTGAGTGGTGTGCACATGGTGACAGAGGTCCGAGGGTTCACCCGACCCACAGAAGGAGGTTTACTTCAGGAAGAGATTCAGAGATCAGAAGCAGGCCGGCACCATCATCTCCCACATCAAGACCTCACGAAGCCTCCACATCATGTGCCACATCCCAGTCTTCTGCTGGATCTCTGCTTCAGTTTCTGGAGGAGGTGTTGAAAACCAGAGAGGGAGGAGAGCTGCCCAAGACCCTGACTGAGATGTACATCCACTTCCTGGTGGTTCAGTCCAAAGTGAAGAACAATCAAGTATGATGGAGGAGCTGAGACGGATCCACACTGGAGTCCAGAGAGCAGGAAGATGATGGAGGCTCTGGGGAAAACTGGCTTTTGAGCAGCTGCAGAAAGGCAACCTGATCTTCTATGAGTCCGACCTGACAGAGTGTGGCATCGATATCAGAGCAGCCTCAGTGTACTCAGGAGTGTTCAACACAGGTCTTCAGAGAGGAGAGAGGACTGTACCAGGACAAGGTGTTCTGCTTCGTCCATCTGAGCGTTCAGGAGTTCCTGGCTGCTCTTCATGTCCATCTGACCTTCATCACCTCTGGAGTCAACCTGCTGTCAGAAGAACCAACAACCTCCCAGCTGTATGAGGTAAAAACCTGAACTAACACATCTCTACCAGAGGGCTGTGGACCAGGCCTTACGGAGTCCAAACGGACACCTGGACTTGTTCCTGCGCTTCCTCCTGGGTCTTTCACTGCAGACCAATCAGAAACTCCTACGAGGCCTGCTCACACAGACAGGAAGTGACCCAGGGACTGAAGAGGAAACAGTCAGTACATCAAGAAGAAGATTGAAGAGGATCTGTCTGCAGAGAGAAGCATCAACCTGTTCCACTGTCTGAATGAACTGAATGATCGTTCTCTAGTGAAGGAGATCCAACAGTACCTGAGTTCAGGAAGTCTGTCCACAGATAAACTGTCTCCTGCTCTGTGGTCAGCTCTGGTCTTCATCTTACTGTCATCAGGAGAAGATCTGGACGTGTTTGACCTGAAGAATACTCTGCTTCAGAGGAGGCTCTTCTGAGGCTGCTGCCAGTGGTCAAAGCCTCCAACAAAGCTCTGTACGTGAACACATAACTATCCAGATTGAATGTATTTATTATTTAATCAGAACATTATGAAAGTGTATAATTGATTACTTCTGTATTACTGATTTCTCTCCAGACTGAGTGTCTGTAACCTGTCAGAGAGAAGCTGTGCAGCTCTGTCCTCAGTCCTCAGCTCCCAGTCCTCTAGTCTGAGAGAGCTGGACCTGAGAACAACGACCTGCAGGATTCAGAGTGAAGCTGCTGTGTGCTGGAATGGAGAGTCCACACTGTGAACTGAAGACTCTCAGGTTAGAGAAAAACTGTTTAAAAATGTTATCATCTGAACACCTGATTACTTCATATATTAACGATTGGATGGACCTTTTATTTAATTATGTTAGTGTTTGTACATTGCCAGAGAGAAGTTGTGAAGCTCTGGTCCTCAGCTCTTGGGTTGCGGTCCAATAGCCCAAAAAATCAGCTCCTAAAGTCTACCCAGGGGTGCCCAACCTTTTTTGAACAAGAGCTACCTTATTAAACCAGTCTTGCCGAGATCTACCAGTCCAAATAGAGGGGGGGGGGAGTCAACTGGGGGGGAGCCCCACATCGGGGAAACGGCGGACCTCTGTCGGTGCAACTTCAATGATGCCTTTTAAAATTAAGGGCGTTGACGGCCATCAGCGAATCGAGCCGGCCCTTGACGACCGGCTTGTTCTGTGATTATCCAGATTCTACAGATGGCCAGTCTGCGGAGGGTAGAAAATACATACCGGAAGGTAAACAAAGACGTGCAACGGGAAGTTGTCTTAATAATTAAAATATTAAATGAAACAATCTCATCTCTTAACCTGTTAAACCCCAAGGTCCCCCCGCCGGCGGGAAATGTTACGGTAGATCTGATGAAACCACCCACAGAGTTGGTCATCAATATTTGGTTGAAAGTTTTCAGCTACAAAAGACGAAGATGATCCACAATATTCTCGAATGTGTTTGTTAGAGGAATCAACAAAGTTTTTATCGAAATCACCACTCAGCTCAAAAAGTGGCCAGCTGTTCCTACCTTTCCCCCTCCAGATATCTCTGTGTCTTCTTACAGTAAACAATTATATAATCATTGCTGGAACGAGAAAAAAGATGAACCAAGTATGTGTATGGTTCAGTCTGTCAGGCTGTCAGGTCACAGAGGAAGGCTGTGTTTCTCTGGCTTCAGCTCTGAGCTCCAACCCCTCCTACCATCTGAGAGAGCTGGACCTGAGCTACAATCATCCAGGAGACTCAGGAGAGAACCTGCTGTCTGCTGGACTGGAGGGTCCACTCTGGAGACTGGAGACAACTCAGGTAGGACAGACAGACAGACGGACGGACGGACGGACGGACGGACAGACGGACGGACGGACGGACGGACGGACGGACGGTGTATGAAGTTGATTCTGACTGTGTCTTCTGCAGGATGGACCATGGTGGACTGCAGTGGTATGAAACCTGGTCTGAGGAAGTGTGAGTGTGTTTTCAGTTTGATTCCTCAGAGCTGCACAGGTTACACTGCACATGTAAGGTTGCCATTGGCAACCATTCAGCAAAAAATGTCAACTACTTCTTGGCCTTTGGTTGCCATCAGTGGCAAGTTTTTAACATAAAGAAATAAGGACAGGAAAACAGCAAAATGTGTACCCAA